>JAWNNV010000974.1:0-97264 GCA_035044485.1 Scaptomyza reducta
GTGCATTAAAAGCTAGTACTTGAAACTATGCAAAAAATTCCAATCATATTCATGCCTTTTAATTTCCAAATTACAAATAATATTTTTAAAATATGTTAAAAAATATTTAAAAAACATTTTTGTTATCGCATAGTATAAAGAATACAAGGGAGAAAGCTCTAGTTGAGTAAGCTCGACTTTGAGATACCCCGAACCCTTGAGCTTAAAGGTACGGCCTTGCCTGCGCTACTGCACCAATGCTAATCATCAATAATCATCCATATCTCCCGTGTTTCTCAACCGATTTCAATAAAAATTTCACAGATTTTCAGTAATTGGACTCTAATCTTAGTTTTAGAAGCCAAGTTTTTCAAAATCAAGATTTTATTGTTATCGATGACATGTATAACGAAAATCGGAAAAGTTATCGATAATGTAAAACAAACTTGTTCTGCATGTGGCTAAGGAGAAGTTATGTTCCAAATCTAAATTGTCTAGCTCATACATGAAGTCTGAAGAATAGACGAACTTGCCTATGTTGACTCGGCTTTTGATGCTGATCAAGAATATATATACTTTATGTGGTCGGAAATGCTCTGCCTGTTACATACTTTTGCACAAAACCATTATACCCTTTTTGACCATTTTCAATGGGTTCAGGGTATAAAAACTATTCAACGAATAAAAAACTCATACTTTTTAAAAGTTCAGATTTTTGATCTCAACATTTTTTAGGATTTATGCCATAACGTTGTCACACATACATTTTAAATTTAAGGAGCTTGACTTTTTTGTTGTGTTCTTCAATCGTTTATGTCTTTAATTTCCTGTGGACTTATTGTATAAATTCCACACAGCATGACAAGCAGAAGTATCCAGCCAGAATGGCCATAATACAGTAAATTCCAAACTAAGTAATCCTTTAATGCATTTTAGCTGTTCCTGTTCCTGTTCCTGCTGCTGCCGCTGTTGCTGCTGCACCTGAAGATGTTGCTGCTGCGTTAGCAGCATCTCGAATTCGTTATTTACTTTATAGGTAGGGCGAAGTAAACCAATACCAAAGCCATTTTAGTCGCTTACCTTGGCTGCAAGTCTTTTGGACCGCTTATTTACCCACTCGTCCCGCTCGATGCTCGCTGACTTTAATCAGTTGCATTCTTCGTTGCGAGTCCTGTAACGAGGTCCTGCTGCACTCAATTCGTTTTCTTTATTTTCCTTCCAACCGGAAGTCATGTGTGCCGGTTGCACATCCCTTATGCGCTCAAAGGGGCCAACAACGAGGACGATGCCAGAAACGCCGCTTAAACATATTTAAGCCATTCCATACACCCATTCCTTATACATATATAAACGTATATATATATATAAATTGTATATCAGGATAATAGCTTTACAATCAGACAGGAAGCTATTGCAAGCATGATTGTTTCCGCGAAACGTGTTTGCTCCTGACAACATTATGTGCAATACCTTCAAGCATTAAGACACAAATCATGGAAACCTATTGTCGAGACAAGGTTTAAACTTTGGTATTAGTGGTGGAAATAAAGGATCTTAGTGCATGGAAACTACATTGTTTACATATCATAATAATAAGCAGGAATATATTCAAGAAAACTGCAAGATATTTAACATCTTTCTTATGAATCTTTCCAAAACTAGATTGAAGTAAGATTTGCTCTTTCTCAGCTTTGCACTTAAGGTCCACTTGGCTTACCAATTGTACACCTTAAACTAGCTCACAATATACACACACACATACACATCGGTTCAATTACTCAACAAGTCAAAGTGCGATAAGTATTTACACACCTTAACATACTTTGACCTGACAGAGCGAACACATTTTAGTTGAATGCCAAAAACTCTCCGAAGGCCAATTTCACGTGCCATGCAAAACGGACGGACAGTCTGGCTAAAGGGCGGAGTGCGGAGTGCAGAGGGCAAAACCACAAATAAATTACCCTGCCACGTTGAAGATTTGTTAATAAAGATAAATTTACTTATCGTTTATCTTGATTATGCAAAATGCCTAAGTGAAAATTCAAAGAACCAAACCGAAAAGCAGCAGCTGCGCCTTAAACTTTTCCATTTCCTCGGCAATGCCACGGGCCGTTTGTTGCGCGCGGGTAGCTCGGGGAAACTATGAGCTTTGAATAAACATAATACATATTTCAATGTTTTATAATAAATTAAATAACTTGTCGGTCGATCTTGAGCGCTGGCCAACTAAAAAAAAGAGGACATTCCACTTGGCCTGCTGCATTGAAATAAAGGGCAACAATATCTACGAGGGGGCAAACGGAGTCAGACAGTAACTGGCGACTGGCGCCTGGCCCTTGGCACTGGACTTCACTGTATAGAAACTCAGCTCATTAAGTTCTTAGCGTGGCCTCTTTGTTGTTTTCAGCTGGTTAGCTAACTGGACTGTGGGCTTGAAATGGCTATTTGTGGTGCTATAAAGTTCAACTAGTGGAAGATTTCAAAAGGAAATTAAAAATAGTATAAAAATTTGTATTTCCTAATCATATTATAAATGAAAAAGTTTGTAAACATGTTTGTTACTCCGTCAGGCAAAATCTACTCCATGAACTTCAGTTAAACTTTACAATAATATAGCCTATGTATATCAGAATAACACATCATCTTTTAAGGATATTGTGTGATTGGCGTTATTGGATTTTCCTTAATGGGAGACAACACAGACAACCAGCAGGCGCAGAAGTTATTGTCATACGAGTTAGAGACTGAAGTGACAAGGGGTAAACAAAATATCATTCATTGTTGGGAATACATTGTGCTCCTAACGTACATAGAAAGACTTTTAGAACCGCTGGCAAATTGGTATTAAATGTTGTAATATAAATTGTAAATGATTTTCTTAGTCAAACACGGAAGTTCTTAATCTTACTGCTTAGTTGGAAAAGTATGGGCTATTATGATTTTATTTATAAATATATAAATATATATATATAAGATTAAGAACTTATGTTATTACTTATGACTAAGAAAATCATTTACAATTATTTTTACAATATATTTTTACAATATATATATATATATTTATTTATATATATTATATATTTTTCCACTGTATTTAGTTAATTATTTTATCATTTTATTGATATAAATATTAATTAGATTTTATTTATCGTTTCTTGATTAAATATTTTGAAACTAACATCAATTTAAAATAAGTCTAGCTCATACATCAATACGAAAGGATAGACGGACATGGCATGTATTGACCCGGCTGATCAAGAATATGTATATATATATATGAACAACCGAGTAAATAACAACGATATATATATCTCAACGACTTCGCCTATATAAATCCACCAAATATCTCCCTCTTTTAAAGTGTTTCGATTTCACATTCATTCCACTGTGCACACCCCAAAAAAATTACCCTAAAAAACACCGAACAACAACAACAATGTCAAAATAATTTACAGTGCTCGGACCGCTGCAGAAAAGAAAACAGTTTTAACATTTATTATGCAATTTTATGGCCAAAACCAAGTGCAAATAGTTTGCGGAATTTGAGGCCAAGCTAAGGATACGTGCCCAAAAGGGAAGTCCCGGCCAGGCAGACCCCAAAAACCAACATCTCAATCAACACACAAAACTGGACAGAGCAAAGTTCAGCCAACGATTAAGATGTGTCCGTATATCTGTGTGTGTGTGTGTGTTTTAGGTTAGGTTTTGGTCATTTAGCAAGCAGGATACAAGTAAGACGGAGTTCTTCTTCTTTTTTTTTTGGGTCTAGTGCTTTTTGTCTTGGTTGCTGTGAACGGACATACTTTAAAATTTGTTGTCGACTGTTGGCAAAGGTTTTTATTTATTGGCATATAAACCACAAACGGCAAACATGCCAAGATGGCAACGCACCCACACACACATACAGAGGATACACATAAATATTTCATGTCCTGACTTTCAATTTCGAGTTGCCTTTCCATTCGATTTGTTTGTTTGTTTCGAATGAGAAACCACTTGATTTCGAAATGTTTTATTTATGCGCACGATTATTATTTGGGATTGTTCGTTCATAGTATAAACAGGACCTCAACCCAACTCCCACTCCATCTCACCTCAAGGCATTTTATCATAATCGCATAGTAAGCACAAGAGCATGTCCTGTTTTTCCTGTCTGTGGTCAGTTTTGGCTCATTGGTTTCGTTTTAATGCGGGTTCATTGTATAGCATCCTTATCCTTGGTCGGACTTTATTTTTTTAAGCATTTTATTATCCTATTTATTGCTAATCATATTTATTGACCTGTTTTGGCATGTTAAATTGCTTTAACTTCTACACGACTTACTTATTGATTCGACCCACATGCAACACACACACACAGACACATTTGTACACACACATAAATCATTTTGTCATATGCAAATGTCTTGTTGCAATTAAATTCCGGTTAATTAAAAGCTTTCAACTAAGATGCTTAGCTTACAGTTTTGTAATCGAATCTGCTTGAAATTCAATTCAATTATAACGCACACAATTGCTTACTTTTAACAAATCTCGGGCAAGCGTTAATTACTTAATTACTTGACCATAAAAATCATATTAGTCAGCTCTTAGCTTAAATCAGTCTTAGCTGCATGTTATTATCTAATTTATTAAGAAATTATAAATAAATGGATTTTAAGGTGGAATTTA
Source organism: Scaptomyza reducta (assembly GCA_035044485.1). Classification (NCBI taxonomy): domain Eukaryota; kingdom Metazoa; phylum Arthropoda; class Insecta; order Diptera; family Drosophilidae; genus Scaptomyza; species Scaptomyza reducta. Next base: position 4,654 of record JAWNNV010000974.1, read on the forward strand.
TTGAATTTATTTTAATGATATTATGCATATTAATTAAGCATTTAAATGTTAAATAAAATACGATTCATAAAGTATTCCAAATACCCTTTATAATCTCATCTAAAAAAGTTTCTTAATAAAAATTATTGATTCCTTTAGCTAAATCTATAAAGATTTTTATTTGATTATGAACTCAAAAGACACTTGAAGAAACTTTTTAAGTGCATTGCACTCTTCGACTTCTTTTTGTTGTTGCTTGCTTGCTTAGTTTGTCCACTCGCTCATTAAAACTAATAACTCTTTTATGACTTTCGCTAAGGACACAAAAGTTGTCAAGCAACACATGGCACAAGTTTATGATAAGAGCAAAGAATAACAAGAAAGTATACTAATAGCTGGGAATGCCCCATAATGAAGCTAATGACTTTGGCTAGACACGCTGAAAGATAAGCAACACATAACACATACGCACTGTTGTACGCATCAATTAATAGTTTTGTGCAATTCGCCGCTTTAGGTACACTTTTGTACTTGATTGGCGTAAATCAAATTTAATTTTATTAGATTTTGATTTTGATTTTGGCTAGAAGCAAATTGCATAAATTTGTGCATAACAAGCTTGTTTATATTCTATATTTTTACACAAAACTAAATACAGCTGTCTTTCGAAATGTTTGTTTATGTGTGCGTGTGTGTGTGTTTGCCACATAAATTTACTTCGCTACAAATGCATTTCACTTTAATTATGCAAATTGAGTTCCATTCAGGCATAAATATATCTGAATTCACTAGCTGGCTGGCTGGATACCTTATCAGATGCATCACATTCCATCTCCTTTGACCAGTTTTTGCATTTTTATTAGTAAATTAGCACTTATGCAAATATTTTTGGCATTTATTTTTGTCTTAAAAATATATTTTTCATGTTTGTGGCAAGCTTCTTTTGCCCGTAGAGTTTTGTTCATTTCTTTTTTTTTTGCAGTTTGCACTTATCAAATATATTAAAATGTATGAATATGCATAATAAAAAGAATATGCACACTCAAGCAAACCAGGATTGCCAATCCAAATGGAATGCAGCATATTAAAATAAAGATATTCTGTGTTACTTATGTGTCCAAAACTTATAGGTTTTAAAGCCTTACCTCTGTCAGTCACTCGAACAAAAGGAAAGGATACAAGGATTACGTATACGTAATTTTTTGTGTGTGTTTGTGTACACTATCTGAATTGACAGTTTTGTCTTTCTTGCCTAGCCCTGAAAGGCAGTTTATCAACTCGCCGGCGAACCAAAGTGCAATTTGTCTCTTTTCCAGAAAGGAAAAGGAAATTTTTTGTACTTTATTCTGTGTGCGAGTACTTAAAAAGTAGTACAACTAGTTTGACTATTATTTAAGCTTCTTAAAGCTGCAGTCAATGCAATTACTTGCTCGTTAAAAATGTGCAGTTGACGAAGTCTTTTGGCTCATAAGAATCATAATGTTTGAAAATTAGCGCAATATAAAAGTTTGCCGCTTACAAATCATTACAGTTTTCTGTCAATTCATGCCACAAATTGTGGCATTACCTTTCTGCTATTACATATAATTACTTTAATTGTTCATATTTATTTGTGAAAATGAGTTTTGGAGTAAAAGTTCAATGGCGTGCACAAAATTTGTTCATTTGAGTTGAGTAATTTTCGTGTTCTAGCTTTTTGTTTATTTACTCGTATTATAGGTGTTTAATTTATATAGGCCGCTTATGAAACACAAACAAACACACACAGACACACAAACACACACTACACACACACACAGACAAACAGTCACTCACATATAGACAGTTATTGGGCTTTTTGATTATTTTTGTCCATGGCTGAAATTAACTTTTGGTCATGTTTTTGTGTGTTCGAATTTGAATACGTTCGTATTTAAAGCTATTATATTGCATAATTAAAGCACTTGCCCTTTGATATATGATGCAGATTAAATACAACTCCATAATTTTTAGATTCATGTTTCTGCTATTTGATAATTTATTTATTCGTTCAATTCTATGCGTTGGCATTCGTATAAATAAGTAATTGGCATTAAATATGCACAATTACTTAAATATTTACGCACAAAATGCGCACATTTCATTACCAATGTTTGAATTAAATTTAAATAATTCCACATGTCCTTCAGCCCTGGGGCTTTTTAACACCTTAAAGTGAGAAAATAAATGAAAATGTCATCAAATAAAATAAAATAAAATACAATCATAATATTAAAGTGCTTTACTAGCGCTAAGCTTATTCTTTTTGACTCTCAACATTTGCTTCTGTCTGAGCATAAGTCTGAGATTCGTTTCGTTTTTATACCCTGAACCCTTTCAAAACGTGGTAAAAAGGGTATAATGGTTTTGTGCAAAAGTATGTAAAAGGCAGAAGGGAGCATCTCCGACCTCATATAGTATATATCTAAATCTCGCCTTATCCTAGACAGTATAAGTTTGTTTCAAATTTTCGATAACCCTTCCCGTTTCCGATATACACATGTGATCGATAACAAAAAATTCTTAAATTGTAAAAATTTTGGATGCAGTTTGAAAGATTAGACTAAATAATGATAATCCGTGTTTTGAATTTTCGATAACTCTTCCCGTTTCCGATATACACATGTGATCGATAACAACAAAATCTTGAATTGGAAAAATTTTTGATGCAGTTTGAAAGATTAGACTAAGTAATGATAATCCGTGTTTTAAATTTTCGATAACTCTTCCCGTTTCCGATATACACATGTAATCGATAACAATAAAATCTTGAATTTGGAAAACTTGATGAAGCAGTTTGAAACATTAGACGACATAATGACAATCTGTGAAAATTTTATTGAAATCGATTGAGAAACACCGGAGATATGGAGCATTGAAATTAAGTATACAGTATACGCATACACACACACACATGCTTGCAAGCACTGATTGTACGCGTAAAGTATTGGGTTCAGGGTACAGTGTAGTCGGGATTTCTGGACTAGAGCCTTCATACTTGTTGCTTTTTGCCTGGAGCATTCATCAAAATATTAAAAAATATTAATTTTTTTCTACTGAAAAATATTTTTCTCTCACTCAAATTAGAAAAGAACAATAACAATATTTGTTTGGTGGCAAAAATCTTTTACCTTATTGCTTAATTCTTCTTTAATTAAGTATTAACTATTTGACTGTAAGTCGAATGCAATGCTCAAGTCAGATATGACCAAATGCAATTAGCCTTTCGTCCTTCCCACACTTTGGCTTGAAAGCTGAACTGGTTGCTCGTTATTTGGCTTTTGGCGGCAATGGTTGCATGCATAAATCATGAAACCAAAAGCTGCAAATTTACAAACACCCACACACACACACCCAGAAACACACATAATTGTATATGTATATGTATGCATTGGGCATGAAAATTGAACATTTATAATAGCATACAAATGTTATAGTGTGTGGGTGGGTGGGTGGTTGTCTTGGGTGTGTGTGTAAGTGTGTGTGTGTGTGTGTGTGTGTGTGTGTGTAGTGGGCGCTCGGACACATAACACACACGCACATAAATCTCAGAACATTTGAATTCTCATTGACAATTGGAAATGTGACCAAAATCATGCATTTCCGCAAAGGCATCCATGAGTTTGCGCTCTCTCTCTCTCTCTCTTTCCCTCTCCCTCTCCCTCTCTCTCTCTTCCTCATTCGTCTCTTTGCGCTCGCAAATTGAAAATACATTTTACACAATTACAAATTGCAATGAAATTGATTTATCACGCACAAACGCACGAAGGTCACGCAAGCCACATAAATTTCGTGCAGGCTGGAGCCAAGCAAACGGCCGCTCCACAAATGTCCTGTGGCTGCGATTGTGAATTTGCAACAGTTTTGGGCTCGCATTTATGTCACTCTGGCACCAACATACATACATACGCATGCATTCTAACCTTATTACGCCCGACTCATTTAAGCCTTTGAATAATGCGCATTGCACAGAAGAAAAAAAAATAAAAAAATACTCTTCATTCTTTTTTTTTCGAGTGTGCACATTTTATTATCAGCTGCATTAAATTGCATAAAATATATGCGAAAAGTTTTCTCAAATGAGCCTTCGTCTGATAGCAATAAAGTAGTCAAAAACCTGGCCTACGTGACTTCCAGAACTTATCCTTTATGCAGATTGCAGACGGACCAGGATTTTTCGCAAGAGCTGTAAGGAATTAAGTTCAACTTTTAAGTAGTTGTTCGGTTCTTGTTAGGGAATAAAATGTTGCGAAAATTATGGGAACACGATTACACCCTCCTTTAAGAAGATTATTCAGTTTACTATTAACACTAATACTTACTAAAACTTTCACTTAAATCGGCTAAAATTTATCTAGCTTTCCACTTAACTATAAATATTTTATGACTAATTTTTTTGTATGGGAATGAAAAATTAAATTATTTAGATTATTTTTCTTCCTTTACCCCAATCCTGAGTCTTAAAACAAGTGAGAAATGCTATCTTTAGTAAGCCGAATATTAATACACTTGCAAAAATAATTCTTCTTTTGCATAGTAAAACTTATGGAAGATCTAAGCATTTTTATGGCAGCTCTATGATATAGTGGTTCCATCTGACCGAATTTGACAAATGATCTCACTACAAACACAAAGACGACTTTTACTACAGAAACAGACGGACAGACGAACAGAGGAACATGGCTATAACGACTGAGCTTGCGATGCTGATCAAGAATATTTATGATGTCGTATATAAATTCAATAAAAATTTCACAGATTGTCATTATTTCGTGTAATGTTTCAAACTGCATCATCAAGTTTTCCAAATTCAAGATTTTATTGTTATTGATGACATGTGTATATCGGAAACGGGGAAAGTTATCAAAAATCTGAAACAAATTTGTACTGCCTAGGGATTAGGCGAATTGTTGTTCCAAGATTTGGCTGAGTTATATACATTTTTGGCCAAAGGATATTAGCTTCTAAGCCATACCTTGGACATTTCCTTGAAAATATTAAAGCAAACATATTTTTGAACTCATAGCACCAAGATCTAACGATTTGCATACAAGAATTTTATAGATTCAATAAAAAAAAATTTTCGAAAAATATTACAAGGGGAAAGTCAGAAAAAATTTAAAAGATTACAAAATCGGCTATAACTTGAACATTTTAGGGACTATGCGGATGTCCTTTGGATCAAAATATTCGATAAAAAATTGGACGTGTTTATACATACGAACGGACAGAAGAATATGTGTATAATTAATATTTTACCTAAATGATTGAACTATAGAGATTAAAAAGTAATCAAAACAACAAAATATTCTGAAAATTAATACATTTTAACTGTTGCAAATGTTGTTATAAGTTTAATAATAATTACATTCGATTGCTTTATCTGCAAGTGTATTCAGTTTTCACCATAGCTGTTTTGAAGAATGTTCTGTGTCCCGTTTTATTTGCACTACAATTCCTTAGTTCACTATGTCTGTCAGTTCTTACTAAAATTCCATGTGTTTTTACCATTCTTATGTACTTATGTGTGTGAGTGTGTGTGTGTGTGTGTAAATAAATGATAATCGCTGGGGTCTGTCGCTGCATGACTCAACTGCATTCAGTGATGAGCCTTGCTTGCTCTTATCGCTCCGTCTGTCCGTCACGGTCCGTCCAACTGACTACTTTGGCTGATTGTTGTGCGCTGGACAACAAGGATGTTGTCTACAACAAACGACATTTTATTTAGTACGTGTTGCATGCAACGAATTCCTTTTTGCAAAAATGTTGTCTATTATTGTTAAATATTTCCAAGCATTATGATGAATAGGATTCTGCAGACTAACCAAAAATTCCACGGGGAATACAATTTAAATGTGAGTCAATCAAAAATCTTAAACAGCTTTTTTTAACAGAGCTTTAACAGCGAAATGATATTATTACTATATGTATAAATATACATAGATATATCTTATTGTAATGGATTTTACGGACGATAAATTACTTTTAATATGCATGAGCCACTAGACTTGTAAAAACAAAAAAAAAAGAAAAGGTCAATTTAATTACGCATACCAAAAGTTGCATTTATATCAATAAATGCTGCTTTAATGAGAAATAATCGAATAATTTTCAGAAACATACTTCTCTCACACATATACATACATACACCTACACACACACAGCCCGCATTACACTAAACGACCCAAAATGAATTGGGGTCACTTTTGTCCTTTGAAATATTCTCGTTGACTTTTTTATTCAGATATAATAATTTTTTTAGATTTTTATTTCTTACTGAAAGTAGTTTTATGAATTTCAAAAGAGATAAACAAAACACCTAATAAGTAGACTATATTATTTGACAAATTGTACATAATGTGATATTTTTAAAAAAGTCTTTTTCGTTTTAATGACCGTTAGCAAGTGCCATCTCTTGACAGTTTTTCGTACTACATATGTGACTTTGACTTAAAGCTTATACATGATACTTAAAGCTTTAAAGCTTTTAAAGTTGTGCCTTGACTAAGCTTTTATCCGTGTTGTAAACCATATTTACAGTCATGGCGCAAATATTGTTTCCAGCTTTAAAAACTGAAAATTTACATGAAAATGACAACAAAAAATAAAAGGATTTGAACGAACGAGATAAAAGAGACGCAAGGACACGTGCTGAAGCCTAAGTACAGTAGGAGCCTGAGCTGCTTTTCCACGAATTCGTTTTAAATAAATATCATTGCATACCGCTAGGCGGTAAATTAAAGTCAATATATGAAATTTCAAACAAAATTAAGATAATAATATAATTAATTATAACTAACCAGTCGTTAGACAGACAAAGACAACGATCAGAGACAGAAGAGAGACGAAAACAATAATGCACTCTCCAAAACTTTCCACTCACTAAACACCAATTTTTGCACGTTGTTTTTCTTTCACATGGCGCTGAGACAGACAACTTGCTTATCAGATCAGAGGGGAGAGGCTGGGGCTAACGAAAATGGTTGACTGAAAGAAGAAGAAAGATCTCACTGCCCAAAGACATGACAAAAGATGGTACAGGATACGCAGGGACAAGTGGAATACATATTCCTGGTGGAGAGTTATTCGATTGCATAGGTAAAGAAATCCATTGAGAGGAAAAGAGGTTGTTTGAGTTCTTTAATAACTTTCGTTTATTATATATAGAGCCCGATGTTGGCATGCCGCAGCATAAACTATTTGCATCAACGTGGCAACGCTCATCGTGATTTGAAGCCCGATCTCCAAACAGCAGCGCCACGCCCCAAAAATTATATAACTAGTACAATCCTGTATTGATTTAATTTTTAGGATAAGAAATTTCTAGATTTTTAGTATAAAAAAAATATAGCGACTATTCGAGATGTCACGTAAAGAAATTGATGACGTCATCAAAAGCGGATGGAAAATGTTTTTTTTACGTTTATTACGTTTACCATATTCATAAATTTATTGATCCACAAATAGTTGGAAACTTACAGTGCACTTAAAGAACAGAAATAAGAAAGACTACTAGATGTAAATGTAATTGTAGTGTTATTTATATGTAAGTGTAATGTATAATTTATAAATTGGTGCAAGCCGAGTTGTTAATATATTGTTTTACATTTGACATCAACCTAAGAATCATTAAAATTATACATAATTAAGACGAAGCATTCACGAAAACGCTTCCTGCTGCTTAAATGTTTGTTGTTTTGTTTTGTTTTTTTGTTTTTTTTTTGTTGTTTTTATGTGTGGATGATCACCGTTCGGCCTATCAGCAACGATTAACTGTAAGCATATTGTTATTGTTGTTGTTGTTGTGTTGTTACTTAATCGTGGAGAGAAAGGGTATGTGTTGTTTGCTAGTATCTTAGATCCTTATTCGGTGGCAGCCATAGCACGGGCTTGAGCTCGGACACGCTTCTCGTACTCCAAACGATTCTGGCAGTAGATGGTGTAGGCCTCGGCTTGGGCAGGATCCTTGATATTGGGCTCGTTGAGCAAATCCTGAATGCCGAGCAAAATCTGTTTGATTGTGATGGCTGGACGCCAATCCTTCTCTTCGTCGAGCAGCGACAGGCAGACGGTGCCAGATGGATACACATTGGGATGGAATAGCGGCGGTTCGAACTTGCATTTTGGTGGCGACGTTGGATAATCATCCTTGAAGATCATCCGTAGCTTATACAGGCCACCCTCCCATGGTGTCGTCTTCTTACCGGGAATTGCGCACTCCCAGATCATCAGGTTCAATGTGCCATCGGGATTTTTGGCTGGCCGCGCAACAAAGCCAAATGGATGATCTTTACGCCAAGCCTTGCGCTCTTCGCCCAAACGTGTTATAGCAATGCCGGACATGTTGTGCTTTACAACTTTTGCTTTTTTTTGCGTGAGTTTGTACCGCTAATCGCTTTTTGTAAAAATGATTGCCGTGTCTCCTTTTTGTCTCTGCTTCTACCTACGCTGTACACGCTGCCTTGCGTCTGTAGTCGGAAAAAAAAAATATTGTCAGCACTATACACTAATAGAACGAAACAACATGCATGTTTTTGACTTGTACAAACCTGTGCTCTATGATTGCTGTGAAATGCAGCAAAATTAATTCGCAAGTTAATAGTTTTTTATGCTGAACTTGAAAATTTTATGCGCAAAATTAGCGCAATTTGACGGCTTCGGCTTGCATTAGCGATGGCAGAGTATATCGATTGTCATTGCAATTCTTTTTAATTAGCAGTAGTGTGACCAGCTTCATTTAGCACAAAAAGCCGTAAAATACCAAACTGTACCTTATCATTGCTTCGATATATTTGCAACGTATAAGATTTATAGTAAAATATTATTAATTATATTATAAATCTTAATTAATTATAAATTATTATTTTATTATTGGAATATTTCAGTTTATTGATTTTGTTCTTTGTGTATTTGTATGTTTTTTACAGTACCTTTGATTTTTGTTTTTAATTAAAAAAGATTTACAAGTTCAGATTTCTATAAATATAACCTAATCGAACTCAATGGTGGTTTATGTGTGCCTCGGTTAAGGAACATACTCCTAACATATCATAATGTGTAGTCAAAAATCGTCTTTTATAGATTTGTTTTGGAAGGAAGCATTATGAAGCGTAAAACGTCAAAGTAAATAGAAAATAACTAAATATTGTTACTAGCCGATTATAGAAGACATATACGCGGGGATTTGATTGGAAAATTATGGCCCAACGAATTACTTGGACTTAGCCGACTCCTTTTTCTTGCTGCTTCTACTGCTGCCGCTCTCCTCCTTCTCCTTTTTCTCCTTCTTCTCGGGTTTCTCTTCGGGATGATCTTCATAGCTGTACAAAATAAATTGAAAATTTATTTTTTTGAATAAAAAAATATATAATGTTCAATTGGGACTTACGCAAAGAGAAGCTTTAGCTCGCCACGGATCAGGGCGACCAGCAGCGGCGTACCCATGCAGGCGGGCACTAGATAGAGCAGCGCCGGCTGTGCATGCTTGAAGACGTGCATCACAAAGATGGTCGCGAGCAGGCCCATGAAATAGGCAGCCAGTGTGGAATAGAAATAGATGCGCGTCTTCCTCTTCTTGCTATCATCGAAGCGCAGCAGCAAAGCAATAAAGATGCCAGGAATAACGATATCGCCCAAACCCAACATCGCAAAGTTCGAGGCATTCAGGCCATTGTCGAGAATGTCCTGGGGAAACACTAGTTTGATTGGTGCCTCGAAGCTCTTGGCCACCGTGACCATAACATTTGTGCCAAACACCCAGAAGATATCGTAGAAGAACAGCCCACTCAGCAGTATGACGCCCGTCACAAAGTTATTCAAATGCAGCATTTCGACGCCATTGATGGCAAAGGCCAATCCAAACATATTGTTGGCAATCCAATGCTTCTTCAGCAGATACCAGACGCCAATTGCCGAGGAGATGATCAGACAGACGATGTCATGTGTGGAGAACTTATAGTTGATAATATCCTCCTTGTTTTTACCCTCACCCTGGGTGAAGTGGATGTGGAATGGTACTTTTGGCACAGCCGCTGGCATCAGCGAGTTAATTACTGGACTAAGCAGATGGGCGAGCGCGATGACGCCGAGCACAAAGAAATAGCCTGTAAGCAACAAGTTAATGTGCACCTTTTGGAAAATCTTGAAGAAGATGTACAGGCCAAAGAGCGCTGCGGATGCAATCAGCGGGAAATACATGGCATCCTTTTTTGTCATTGTGTCAGCTTTCTCGCCAGTTGACTGTCAAAAAAAAAAAAATAAATATGTAAATGTATTTCGATAAAGTGAAAGTACAAGTGAAAAGAATGAAATGGCGCGCAACTCACCTTTTTCAGTTTGTGCAGCTTGACCGAACGTATGGATCCAAAGATAATGGGCAACATGGCCATAATGACGAGGCTGCCATACGCCACGGCAATGCCTTCCGGCGTAGATGGCTTCTTTTCGCTAGTTGGCGCCGACTCATTTTTCGGACTGCCTGTTACGTTCTCAAGTATGCCCTTAATGGCATCCTTTACACTGCCAATGACTTCCTCAGCCATTTCAATTACTTATTTGTCTGTCACTTAACGCTTAAACTCTTACAATTGAGTTGCCGTTGACAATTTCGATTGAAAATTGTTGGCCAGCAGTTTGAGGGTAACAAATTTGTGACACGCAGCCACACAACAACAACAGCAGCAAACAGACGCACACGTCAACGCTAGAGGCGGTCGATAACTGACCTATCGATGTAAACAGTAAATGATATAGTTTCGAATTTTTATGCAAAATACAGATTATTAGTTGCTTAAATAATCGGATATTTATTTTATTTATTCTCCGTCATTAATTCAAATTAAATAAAAGCGCAAAAGATATTTTCAAAAATGGTTTGTTTTAAAATTTTTAGCAGAACATGTTAAACTCAATTTGGCACTGTTAAGCATCTCATTGTGCTGTTAGCACAGAAAATATCCGTTAGAAGTTAATTTTCACTTTTTATCATTTGTGTGGGCGTCTGCGTCATACACTGTATGCACTCCGGTACTCGTAATTAACTACACAAGGGTTATCTCTTTTTTTCCACTTGTTCTCCAGAAATATTGTGGCTCGCGTTATCACAGCCTACAGCCATGTGCGAGACCACTTTTGTGGCTGTCGAGCCGCTGTCGACGCTCAGTTGATGTCCAGATTCCGATGAGCGCACATTAAATTAGAACAAATATAATTTAAATATAAAACTCACTAAAAATAAGCTGTGAACTTGAGAAACAACAATGTCGTATGCGATAAAAACATTGATTTCCGGTCGTGGGATGCCGTTGCTGTTGCTGGTGGGCTTACTACTCACTTCCGTGCCAAGCGCCACTTGTAAGCGCATAAAAATAATAACTAAAAATATATATATATATTTATCGCTTATCACATATCACAATATATATGCGACCAGGCAAGCCAGACGACGAAGATGGCAAGGTGGAAAATGTCAGCCCGCTGGAACGCTTAAAAATGAATCTTTTCATCAACTATGACGTGAATACTCAGCCCACTGTGCAGGGCAAGCCAACCAACATAAGTCTCGGCCTCTCGGTGAACTATTTAGATATCGATGAGCTCAACGGCAAGATCACGCTACATTGCTGGCTGATGGCCGTAAGTAAAAAGATTAAAAATACAATACTTAGTTGCTATTTAATATCGAATGTGCCCATTGCAGCGCTGGATGGATGACTCGCGTTCGTGGAATCCAATTGAGTACGACAACATCACCAAGGTGCATGTGCCAGCGCACAACTTGTGGAAGCCACAGATAACGCTCTTCAATGCCGCCGCCGATGAGGGCAACTATCTGGAGGATACCCAAGTGATAGTCTCCAGTGACGGCAGCTTGCTCTGGGCACCTCCAGCTGTTTACACGGCCTACTGCAATCTTAACATGCTCAATTGGCCCTATGATGAGCAGACGTGCAAGCTGAAAATTGGCACCTGGTCGCAGAGTCACATTAAGGCAGAGTACATCAAAGGCAAGCCGGCCCTCGACTATGAGGAGGTGGTGCAGTCCACCGAATGGCAGATCGTCAGCGGAAAAACGAAATTTGTGCGTCAGGCGCATTACAACTACGTAGAGTTTAAGTTTACGGCACAGCGACGCTCCACCATGTACACGGCGGTCATCTATACGCCCGCTTCTTGCATTGTGATCCTGGCACTGTCCGCCTTTTGGTTGCCTCCCCAGATGGGCGAGAAGATTCTACTCAATGGCATACTCATCATCTTGATTGCCGCCTTCCTTATGTTCTTTGCCCAACTGCTGCCGGTGCTGGCTGGAAATACACCACTTGTCGGTGAGTTGGTGTATTGTGGATATATAATCTGAATGAAACTGAATCTGCTCTACTCCTCATTCACAGTAATATTCTATAGTGCCAGTCTCCTTGTGCTTAGCCTCTCCACCATTATAGAAGTTGTGGTTCTCTATCTGGCTACGGCTCAGCACAAGCGACGCCTGCCCGACTTTTTGAAGCGACTATTGAACGGCAAGCTCGGCACCTGGCTGCTTCTATCGCACTTCATCAACGAGTCGGACAGCCAGTTGGCGCAGGGCAATGGCATTGTTAAGGAACTGGATGAGCATATGTATGACAATGGAGAGGATATGTCCACCAGTCCGCTAGACATTAATCCAAGTGAAATGCCTTCGAGACGTGCTATTCAGTTTGATTGGGTGCTGCTGGCCACAGCCGTCGATCGCATTTGCTTTATTGCTTTCAGCCTGGTCTTTCTGGTGCTGGCCATTGTCTATGCAGTATAGAATTACAACAACTTCCCAATCGATGCTGTAATACGATTTGTGTGTATTATAATGATAATTTGTATTTCTATTGCAATTTTTATTTTATGTGTTTGTTTTGTCAATTCATATTGTGAACTTAGAATTATATAAATCTTATTGAATGCATTCAGTAGTTTTAGCATTTGTCTTGGAAAAAAAGGGGAAATAAAATTATTTCCCGACGGCAAAAATGTCCCAACTAGTGCTGGAAAGCTACAAAAATTGCCTGTGAATGGCAATCAAGCTTTACATAACTGTAAATGAAATTTGACACACAAAAACAATTGCCAAGACTACGGGAATTACGCTCATTAGGTTGAGAGCTCTATTTACATAGGCACATGCATTAAAAATAAAATGTAGGCTTAAAAGCAAAACAGATAACAGACAATGGAACAAATTAGACCAGAGAAGTTAACTCCCTTCGTTTGTATTGCTTATGTATGTATGTATGTATATGCGATGCATTGCTCCATGTTTATCACATACGGAAAAATGAGTCAATTAACCCAAAAGTAGCTGGAATTAAGTGAAATGGCCTTTTTACAGTTAAGTGCAGACAAACCTGACCCCGAATAGAGCGAGATGGAGATATCAACGGCTGTCTTATGCGCAGCAGGCGGTCCTTGCGCAAGTCCTGCACACCCCCCTCCCATCCCCTGATGATGACCGCACACTAAAGCAACCCTAAAACAAATTGGGGTTGCCATTTCAATTAAATGCATTGCTGGGCGGAGTACGCTGCTCATACGTTGTAGTTGAGGCTGTAGTTGTCCGATCGGACGATTGAGTGGCACCGGCAGATGTGGAGGCTATGCCGGCATAAGGTCCTGAGCCTGCATAAACGGACGTCAAGTGCGGCCCAGGCGATGGTAGCGACGAGGCCGTCGAGGGTGAGGGAAATCCCAAGCTGGAGCAGGTCGATGCCGGCGACGTAAGCTCGGCGACGCCATGTGGCTGCAGCAGCTGGGCGTGCGTATGCGGATGCACATGATGCGGATGATGCGAATGATGTGCCAAATGATGTGGCAAATGCTGCGGTGGCATTGTGGCATGTGGTCCGCCGCCAGCGGCGCCGCCATGATGATGATGATGATGATGATGCTTGTAGGAACTAATCATGCTGCTAGTGGGATCACAGCCCTGCGCCTGTGCCTGGCAAGCGGCCATCAGCCCATGAAAGTCAAACTTGTACGCATAACGCTTGCCATGCACCTTCGTCATGATATTCTTGTCATAGTAGTAGCTGTTGGGATAGAGGAGAAAAGGAAATTATTGAAGGTGCCAAAGAGTTTTACTCAAAGCAGACTCCTGCAATGCCTTTCACATTCCAACTAACTAGTTTGCGATGATTCACCTGGCAGGAATTGACGTTACGAGTTTGTAAAGGATGTTTTTTTTAGAGGTATAGAACTTTGAAATGGAATAAAACAAAGATGGTTTTTTTTTATTGATATGAAATTTACTTCATTCGAAAGACAAACTTCTGGCATTATAATTTAAATATGATTTCTGGCATATGTCTGGCATATATGGCTCGGCCGTAGTCCAATCTAGAGGTTCAATTTTCGACGACTTTATCCAACATTTGTGGCCGTATATCGTATATCGTATATATGTTGACCGTAAAATGGACGTACTTCGAACAGAACCATGATTTTCAAAATAAATTTACTGAATTTGGAAGCGTCTATTCATGTTAAAATGCCAAACCAAACTAAACATAAATCACTTAACAGCTGACAAAATGGCCGCCAGTTAAAAAAGTTTTGCCAAATTCAAGTTCTATACCTCTAAAAACAACACCCTTTATGTGTGTTCCGTCGGCAACCAGTTTGAAATAAAAATGAATAAACTACTCACCGCAGAGCTCTGCTGAGCTTGTCGTAGTTCATATTTGGCTTGGCTTTGCGCTCGCCCCAACGCTTGGCCACCTCGTCCGGGTCGATGAGCCGGAACTCGCCCGATTGGCCCTCCCAGCTGATTGAGTTTGCGTTCGACGAATCAGCGAGCAGCTCCAACAGAAACTGCCACAGCTGTATTTGGCCGCCCGAGCCCTGGGCAACCAATCGGTGCGAGGCAGCGTTCAGCAGCTGATATGGATCTAAAATAAAGAAGAGACAAAACACAAACAAATCAAGCAACAGACAGAAACATATTTGCTGAGAGTGACACAAAGAGAGAGAGAGGGAGACAGAGAGAGAGAGCGAGAGTTTGTTTCGTATTTTCTGTTCAATGGCTGCGCGGAAGAGTAGGAGGATAGGAGCTCGACGTGGCATGCAAACCAAATGAAAGCACATAAGCCGCCGCATTTCACTAGAAAAAATTAACCGCAAGCGAACATAAATCCTCCAAGCAAGCAACAAAACGAATGAAAGCTCATTTCGAGTTGGGATTGGGTTATTCCCGCTATAAGACGTGCGCTGGCTAGATCGGGTCTTCAGTTGGCTTGAAGGCTGTGCACTAGGCTGAGAAAAAGTGAATTCCCCCCGGTTTAGATTGTTGTCCGGCTGCAGTCACGAAAACAAGCTAACCCAAGCTGACTCATGGCCAGCAGAGCAAGCACCTGAGTAGATTGCTATGTATCTCGCGAGGAATTTGCTTATTTCTATTGAATTTGGTTGTACAGCAGACAATCAAAAGAGTAGACGCCACCGGAAGTAATTCTAGTTCTAGTTCAAAAATAGTCGAAAAACACTTTTATATAATTTGTAAAACAACTTTCGAATATTCTGTATTCATTCCGGAAATTCCAATAATTTTAAAATCATAAAGCAAAGTAGTTTTGATTATGTACCATTAAAGATCATGGGACTGTGCGTGCCAGCAGCATGACCACTCAGATGATGATGCTGGTGATGATAGTGATGCACGGCCGTATGATGATGCGGATGCGAATGCGGATGATGTGTTGCCGTCGGCGTTGGTTGCATTCGCAAGCCAAAGCGACGGTTAAAGTCCTCCGAGAGGCGCCACATGACGCCCACATCAACACTGACGCTCATGTTGCAAGTTTTGGCTGCACTAACGAACTTTACAAAGACATATTTCGCGACTTTTTTTTTTAAAATTTTTTTTTGTGATGGAGTTTAATTTAAAGCTTTTGTTTATTTTTTAACCGTAAAAAAATTTGTTGTGTTTGATATTTGTGTATGGTTAAAGTTTCTGCGAAAGATATGTTATTTTAACGGATCACTAATGTAAGTAGTTGATATGATATTAATTTTTTACTTTCCGTGGAATGTTCTTTATGTTTTGCTTTTCGTATAACAAATATACGATACAATTTCTTTATTGTTTACGATAGAACTTTTTTATTTTACGATACACCTTTTTTTGTGTTTTACGATATAACTTATTTTTTTAATTTGTTTTTACGATACAACTTTTTTGTTTTACGATACAACTTTTTATTTTACGATACAAGTTCTTCCCGAAATTATGTGCATCTTTCTTTCAAAAAATAATCTTTGTTGCTCTACGTTATAAATATTTTTTTTAGTATTTTTCCGAAGAATTGTCCTTGCTTTCGATTGTACTTGCAAAGTTCACTTAGTTGGAAGTCATTTAAGCTATTTGTTTGGATGATTGTTACTAAGAAATTTTATATAATAACAATCGTATGAACGAGGTTCTATTTATAATTAAATTTTTTTTGGGGGCGAGCGCAAATGTGAACTGTTTCGGGCTAACTTCATATGGCAACTGAACCCAAACAATGCGACGAGCTATCATCATCAGCTATATACAAAAACATATACTACGAGCGAGCGAATCCGAGGCGCAGCTCACCTGCGCAGCTGGTGGTAAATGCTGCTGCTCCCGGACCAAAAAGTTGCAAAGTCACAGAATCACAAAGCGGGCACGTGCAGCCACTCAACCCACAGGAATTTGATGGAGGGGGGTGGGTTGTGGGTTGTGGGCTGTGCCACAGAAATTTCATGGTGTAAGCCATGCCAGGACAACATGTAATCCTCATTTGGAATAAAAAACAAATCAATTAAATTGGCAGACACAGTTTGCTCTTTAACATATGCCAGGCGGGAGCGCCAAATCGCAGGAAGGATGCGACGAATTGAATATTTTCCTGTGCTCGCGACCCATCTACCGCATCCCCACTATCACACCCAACTCAACGTTGACCACCCGCAGCGCTGTTGTCAGTGTGACTCCAGGATTCTCAGGCAGCTGACTTTTGCGTCTCTGGGCGGCTCTGGCTTTGTGGGGCCGCTGTGACTTTTCTGACTTGGGATTATTTTTGATTTTATTATTAGATGCCACATCCTGTGAGAAATTATCATATTTACATCGTTTATTATTAAGTTCATCACTCGAAAAGTAAACACACACTCCGCTCAACCACCATCCACCCCCAACTTCCATCACTAATACACCCAACCCGCAGTTAATAACTGCCAACAGAAAGTGTTGCATACTTTGCGGGGCGTTTCGCGAAAAACGTTTTTCAAGTGAATTAACGTTTATGAGGCGACACTTTTGAAAGCCACAAGCTTAGATGTCGACAGGTACAAGTAGTATGTACATAGAGAAGACGCAAGTACATATCTATAATTAAAAGTCAACTGATAAATGAGAGGAAGCGAGAGAGAGGGAGCTCAAATTGATGAAGTCTTTGTCTAGGGATGGGTGCGAGTTTTTCCTTGGAATTCGTGCCACGAATATGATTGCCATGAATAATAATTTAATCACGAAGGTAAAAACTAAATATTATCATATTGATAATAAGAAGTTTTGCTTTGAACACAAAAGTCCCCTTTCAAATACTACGTCACATTAGATTACTAAGAAAGATAAGTTAATTGTTTATCATAAAAAAAGGCAACTGCTTTTAAATTAGAGCTAAAAGGCAAGAGTGCAATTCATTGAACTCGATTAAATAATTTTCTGGGAAAAATAAGTTTTTCTCACTTTCGTGTGTATTAAAGTGAACATTCCATCTGAAGCAACCCCTTCCCCATTTCCCATTACCTAAATGCTCTTATCAATAGAAAGGCATTTCTTATGAAGGGCGTGTGTGTGTGTGAGGGGGTTGGGGGTGTGGGAGAAACAATCAATGCAGGACATAACTAACGTTGCTATCAGCGCCTGAACATCTTAATCAGTTGCCATTAAGTTGAATCGAATGGAAAGGATTCACTTGAAGCTCGACCACAAAAGAAAGGACTCGCACTGTGACCTGTGTCCAGGCTCTAAACGTGCCACTGGGAATACGACGTGCAACCAATTTACAAGCAGCTCAAATCTGGACACATCAGATTTATGTGCACAAAGATAAAAGTATAAACATTTCACTCACTTGGCTCGTTCTCGTTCAGCATGGGACTCGTCTCGCGGCCAGTGGCATGGTAGAGACTTAAAGCAAAGTGTTTGGCTAAAAGTATTCCGCCGCGTCGCGATCCAGCACAGACCCAGAAATCCGAACGACTTAGCTCGCACAGCTCTTTGCCATCTTTGGGAAAGCGGGTGATATCCGGCTCCGGATCGATCTTGAACTTGCGCGTTAGCCATTTCACCCAGCTGGCAATGTCCTCGGTGGACCAGGCATGCGGATCAACGGGCACAACCACGGGTGAATCCAAACCAGACTCCTCATCGGAGTCGTGTACGGATATTGGTATTGGCGGGGATTTGGACAAAGCCGCAGGTAATGCCTGTGGCAACCGGTTGCTTTTACTGCTGCCACTACTGTTGCTGCTGCCACTGCTGCTGCTGACGGATGAATCCGAGTCCGAGTCGGAGCTAGTGGTGTCAGAGGATGTGCTGCTGCTGCTGCAACGTCGACGTTGGCGTCGTGAACGACATTTCTCCTTTTTCGCCGGCGGTGCATCCAACGTTGTCGCTGTTGCACTTGCAGCTTTTTCTGTTTTTTGTTTGGTGGATTCAGCGACACTTGTTGGTCGGTTGGCATCTTGGTGCATGGCATTAAAACTCGGCACTTGCTGGGGCCTTGCAACGCACAGGATTTGGTTTTGGAATTGACTTTGGTTACGGCTGCACAGAATGGCCATGTGGCACTAACACTTGACGAACACACACAACACACACTATCACCTGTAATCAGCACTACTTATTGACTTGGTCATTGTTGTTGGGAAAACACTTTGTAAACGGTTTGAGGATACACTTAAAATCTTCGGGTTATTCACACAATATTGGAATTTTTTTCAAATTTATTCCAAAGTTCTTTTTTTAAGAAGAACACTTATCTATTTGAAATCCGCTTAGGATACTAGAAACCCGTCGGGTGATTCATACACCTTAAGATCCGTTATTTAGGAATTTTTTTTGTAATTATTTGAAATTTAAATACTCGCTTTTGAAGCGGAAAACTCTGTGGAAAATTCGTTGCACTTAATAACCGTTATTTTGTATTACGATACGCGATCGTTAATCGTTAATCGTTGCCTGGCGCAAATCCATCCGCACAGGTTCGCGTACTCCAACTTAATGATCAGCAAGAATTGAACGACGATAAGCTCATGACGAAATCAATGCGTCAAAGCTTTCGCTCACGCCAGCAGCGACAACAGACGTCGACGTCGACGTCGTTCGGCAGCGTTCTCTCACGTCAGCAGTCGGCCCCAATCGGCAATCGGCCAATAGTTTTGAGATACGAAACCGGTTTCTGTTTACCATTTGCTAGTGGATCGCAAAAAGCTTTCGTCCGCGCGTCGCTCTCGTGTTCTCGTTATCTCGCTCACAAGTCTGACGTCGTCAACCGGCTGGATGAGTCACTCAGCAAAGTGGTCACAAACAAAACAAGCAAATTGGGCGAGCGGGTCTGGGTGTTCCCCAGGCACACACGTTTGTAAACTACAGCTTGAGTCGTGGGGGGGGAGCGGGGTGGACGGTAACAAAGGTCGTTTGGCTGTTGAATACATTCATTCAAGTATTTTCACGCTCACTCGTTTGGCAGTGTCATAATTCGTGGAAAAGCTGCATGAGTCTTCCCAACAATTTCTAGATCTCTCGCTCTATCTCTCTCTCTCTCTCTCTATCTCTGTCTCTTTTCCTCTTGTTGGCGCTTGTTTTGCTGCTCTTTTTTGGTCATTACTTTATTGGTCGGCTGGCCGCAGACAAAAACTGATCGGCTCTTGCTATTAATGTGGCTGATGCTGCTTTTTGCCGCCGCTGTTCATTCATTCATGGGAATCGCGCATTACGCGTCCAAAATCCGTAGCTTACTACACTGCGAAAAACAAAGTAGAGAGTTTTGAATGCCTTAGCGGTTGCTCAAATCTTCCATGATCTTATCTATTTAAAAAATAAATGTATTTACTTTAAGAACTTAATCACTTTAGTTTATACTGCATTATCTTACTTTATGAGTTGGTTGGAAGTATGATTTGTTTGGAGTGTATCATGACGTTTTCATGTATGATTCGTTTGGAGTGTATCATGACGTTTTCGTGTAGTATTTGAACAGGCGCAACAAATAGACGATTGCTCTATTGAAATAATTCGAATTCAGCTCGCAATTCCCAGAAACAATGCTGATTTCATTTAATGCAAGTGATTCATACCTTTCCAAACACCCCGAAGCCCTTCACGCGACTCTCACCGTCGCTGGCGCCACAGATAAGCATTGTATTTATTTTGGTTTGCACTGAGAGAGATACGATTTGATAAATGTATATCATAAATATACGCTTGGTGGACCTGTTGTGCCGAGCGCTTTTACGCGGCAGACGAGTATAATTTTCATTCATAATCTGGTTGTTTGTGTTGTGTATTGTTTTTAGTGTGGTTTGTGTCTGCGTTTATTTGTATTGGTGAAAGCCTTGTGTGATCTGGCGAAATTCCGATTGCTCATTCATAACGATTCGATTGTAGTTTACTGCTTATACTTATTATTTTTTGCTGAGGATTGTTTTATTTTTAGACATTAAGTGCATAAACTCAATACTGAACATAGTGCGGATAGGTCATTTAGCTGCAGGTCGTTAAAAGTAATGCATATTAGTTTCGATTAGATAAATAATCATTTTATTTCTTTACCTCAACTTGCGATTTGATAGACCCAAAGGCAAGGAATCTTGTCAAAATGTATGTTTATTGATAGGTCTATAGCGAATTTCTTCTGGTTACTCATTGTACTCGCAGAACTATGATTAGTTTGTAGGTCGGCGAATCAATGAAGTTCTTCTCTGATTTCCTCGTCATCAGCTTCGTCATCGCTGGTCGCTGTTGTCGTTGTTGTCATCGTTATTGTTGTGGCTGCTGTTGCCGTTGTTGAGGCAGTGACTTGACGTCCTGAATTCCAAATAAGATCAAAGTCCAGATCACATTCTTTGGCAATGCGCTGAACGAGAGCTCTATCGACTAAGCCCGAAGCGCTCCACGAGTTGTCCTTGACGGCGAGTTCTTTGAGCGCACGTCCCGCTTCGGAATACTGCTTGGCATAGACTAGGGCACGCACCAGCATGGCCAGGATGTGGGAGTGGCGTATGGGCGGCTGCTCAGGCTTAACTGTTGAAATATTTATAATCATTTTTCTTAAACTTGAAAACTTTTTCTTTGAATTCACTCACTTAGCATGCTGCGACAGGTGCCAATAACAGCCGGATTATCGCCATTGCGTAGCGCCTGCTGCATCTCCAGAATGCTCCTGACATCCGCAACTGTGCGTTGCAGATTGTTGTAGGCATGCTGGGCGTGGCTGAGCTTCTCCAGGCACTTGGCTGCCTCCTGCATGGCAGTCAGAGCCTTCTCATAATCTTGATACTCTTCAATCTCGATCTGGGCACAGATGGCATAAAAGTTGGCCAACGAGTCGTAAGCTTGTCCCTTGCTATAAAAGCTAACGATGTGCTTGAGGATGCTCTGATCACCCTGCCAGTCCAGAGCCTGTAGATAGTTGGCAGCCATGATGTAGATCTCTCGTTGCCGCGACATCGAAGCAAAGAAGATGATCTTGTCGGTGTTGCCCGACTTAAGCAGAGATTTCATGGCGCGCACTTTATCGCCCGCCTGGGTGAACTTCTTGGTGGCACTGTGATAGTCACCCTGCTGCTGCAGCAGCTCACCCAACTGGATGAGAATTCCCGTACGTACGGTCTCATCAAAGTCCTCCTTAGTGGGTGTTAACATTTCAGCCAGCTGCTCGGTGACAGGCACACCCTTCTCCAAGCATATGCCCAATGCACGCTCCAAATGTTTGGTCTTGGCCAGCAGCTGGACAGCTTTCTGATGCTGCTCGATGCTGGTAAAGAAATCGGCACAGCGATTAATTAACTCTGCATCCGATTCGGCATTCAACTCTGTGGCTATAATCTCAAGGATTTCCGGCTGTTGCGATTCGAACGCCATCTCCAGTGCCTTGTGCAGCATCCCAGCCCGATGATATAGCTCCACGGCGTATTTAAAGTTGCCACACTCCTCAAAGTAAGCCGCCGCAATGGCTTTGTCCCGGCTACGCGATGAACTGGCCACCGTCCACAGTTCCTCCTGAAAGTCGTTCTCCTTGCAGATACGTATCGCATTGCTGAACGTTTGGGCTCGCGTATAGAACATTATGGCCTCTTGGAACTTGCCCACATTCTCGTAGTGCCTGCCCAGATGATAGCAAGCAGCACGATCTCCTGACTGCCTGGCAATGGCGTCCGCTTTCGATATTTTGCCCAGATAACACAGTATCTTTACCTAAAAGAAATTCAACAATTAATAAAAGAATTGGGAATATACTTTATGTTTATACTAACCTGTGAAAACCAATCTTCAGCTTTGCTGTAGACGGCCAGAGCAGCATCCATATCACCCGAACTCTCCACATACTGACCCCACCACTTGAGCATCTTGGGGTCAGTGGTCGTCTGGATATAACGCTTCATGGCCATCGGATTCTCCAGCAACAGTTGTGTTATATTCTGCACCGGATTCTGTGTCTTCTCATAGAACTCCAAAGCACCCTGTATGTCGCCACGATCCCGCAGTGCCTGTGCCTGCTGATAAAACGTGTGCTTCAGATGTATACGATCCTGCGTCTCCGCCACTTCCAATGCCTCCTTCAACTGTCCGGTGGCTTGCAGCAGCTTGTTGAGCAGATCGTAACGCTTGCAGCGTTTATAAAGCTCCTTGGCCTCATCAATCATGCCCAGCTCAATGGCCAGTACCGCTACCTTAGCCTCCGGCTCCAGGTCATCGTCTTCCATCGCCTGGCGAAGAGCGCGCACCGAACGTGCCTGCTCCAAGTGACCCATGCACACCTTGGCCACATCCAGGCGACTCGTATGCACGCACATCCTGGCCAGATTCGTCCAAATCACTTTAGACTGTATGGAGCGTATGCAGCGGAAAGCTAAGTCCATTTGACCCTCTGCCACATGCAAACTAAAGTTAAGCACCTGTCTCCTGGTGCTTGCATCACATTGCTGCAGATCGGCAAAATCCTTGAGAGGCTGCTCCTGCACAGCATTCACCTGCAGACACACGACGCTGGGCACACACAGATTCAACAGCTGTGAGCCGTCGGAGAGATCTTCAGTTTCCAGCACATTCAGCTTGCCTTCGCTTTTCTCCGAGTAGAACATGACCAGCGCCTGGGATTGCACATAGTGGGTGGGCTGCTGGACTGGGTTTTTGAGTGGACATAATCATAGACTTGATCTCAACGGCCAGCAGACGTGGCTCCTCCGTATCCCAGAAGATGCGCACAGGCAAACTGGACTTGGTGCTCGAATCCTTTTCTGGCTCTTGCTCCTCCTTCCCCAGCTGATGCTCGAACAGATTGTTGCGCTCGAAATCCCAGCAATAAATAGTAGCACAGGGCGTAAAACTGCTGTTAGCAATGACCAGAGCTAGATGACTGCCCAAACTATTACATTTGACCAGAATGAATTCGCCAAAGTCGTCAAAGATCTCATGACCCGATTTGCTGGGAAACAACAGCTTGGGATCATGTCGGCTGACATCGTAGGCCTTGACATAACCATTCATGGTGAAGACAGTCAAATAGCAGGCGGTTAAATCCATTCCAATGATCTTGCCTTCGATATCATTGCCCAAGATCCTGTGCAGGACAACTCCGCCAACGGAATAGATGACAATATCGCTGCTGGTCAAACAGAAGATGTTCTGATTGTGCAGGCAGAGCGTCAAGCATTCGGCTTGGAATGTTTGCATAAGCTTAACATTCAGAGCGGGTGAGCTCTTGACGGAGGCAGTGGAACCGGCGCCCGAGGCCTCCAATATTTCATCGAACTCATCCAGACTCTTCTCGATCTTCTGCAGACTGTAGGATGAAATGGAACGCCCGTTGCTCACAACCAAGCTGAGTTCGTTCAAGGCCAAAGCTGTCACTGCAAAATCCGTTTGGACCGTGCAATTTCGTCCACTGCAGTGCGTCAGCTGTACACTCTTGGCCGAGGCCTGTAGCGCCCAGAGGGTTCGGGTATGACTCGCCAGCAGTGGCTGCTCCTTGAGCATAAACACACCCGACAAACAGTTGACCAGGATGCAGGGCTTCGTTAGCTCATTAAATCCCCAGGTGCAAGTCTTCACGGCGCCCTGTCGCGACAGCGTCGATATGTTGCCCAATTGCCAGGCATCTTCTGGCACGCTCACAAAGCAGCTAACCGATCTCTTCCAATTGTACAGATTGCCCAGATTTGTGGCAGCACACAACGTTTGATTGCTGGTGCTGTAGGCAAGGCAGGTGAAGTATTCGCCGGATGAAAGCTGCGCATATTTGGTCATCTTTCTAGGCACATTATTTACGTGACTCTCTCCGCTGCTCTCCTGGCTAAAGAAAGCATTGTTGTTAGAGGATGACGTCGCTGTCATTAGCCGCTTGCTCTGGCTCGACGCATACGAATCCATGTATGTCATCATGGGACTGGGTAAATTCATTTTAAGCAGATAATTATCGCTGCGTTCGATATCCCAAATGCGAACAGTTAGATCTCCGGTGATGATGGCCAAACTGTTGCCTGCCCAGGCAATGGCGCCGTTTTTGTTGTTAGTGCCACGTCCACTTAGCTTGACGCGATCCAGCTCCGTCAGTATGCCTGTGGATTCCACAAGGTACAGCGTGATGGTCAAGTCATCCATTAGACAAATCACTGCATCTCTACATTAAAGATGGAATATGGATTAGATTACAGATTCAGTTTCGATTGAAGTTATTTACTTTTTGGGATGCCACAGCATCTGCAGGATAGATGGCTGCTGGGGTCCACTCTTCAACACCTCGGCGCACGTGCCACCCTGGTTGATGTAGTAGGCAACGCCACCCTGGGTGCACGCATAGAAACAATGATTGTCCCTGACGCCGGCATGTCCGCGAGCTGCAGTGCGTGGCCGCCAATTGGTGAGCGTGTCCAGAGCATTCTCATCGCCAGCTACAGCCGCCTTGGCCAGACTGGCCATCTCCTCACGCACTTCGCTCTCGACGGTACGCCGGAAGCAGATCAGGAGCAAAGCCTCGCGCAAATCATGTGAGAACATGGTGAGAAACTGATATTGGCCATCACAGCGCCAGCCCGTAACCAAGCCCATGGCATCGGCTGTGACCATGCGACCGCCCTGCTCGCTGAACTCGAGCAGCACGATGGGCGCCTTGTGGGGTCCGCTGACGCTGGCGAACTCGCGATGTCCGGCAAACCAGACATGTATGTCACCATGCTCCCAACCGGTGGCCAGGAGCGCCTTCTCCGGATGCCAGCAGAGCGCCGTTGCCTGCGAAGTGGCATGAACTGGATATGTAACATCCCTTTGGGGTTCACCCTGCAACAAATATATCATCAAATAACTTTCAGTTACTTTTCAGGGGTTAACTTGCCGTATCTGCAAATATGGTTACACTGCCGCCGCGCTCGTGACTGTAGGAAGCCACTGCAAAGAGAGGTTCATTCGGATGCCAGCTGCTGATGGTGCTGACTGCATCCGAGTCCAGGAACTCTATTTTTGTATCAAAATAGAGTGTCATCTCTTGGGTTCTTGAGATTGTATGTCCTTTTTATTCCTCCGCAAATGTTTTTCTTCAGGCCAAACAAACTGCTGGCCACAACGGACAACGGTTGCCATGACAATTCCACTTGGTCCCTCAAGACCACAATTTTCCCGGCATTTAAGTGGCTCTGTATAGAAAACAATTACATAATGATTCTAGAACGATTATTTCGCAATCAGAAAACTTGTTTCATATTGCTAATCACATTTACGGTCGATCAATCCCCTTTAAATTCTACGCACATGATCGCTTAAAACTAATTACACTGTACAACAAAAAATTTAGATTTAACTTTGTCAGCATAAAATTGATATTAAACAGATTAATTCAGCGGCCGGGGAACTTTTTTAATCATTACTCTCACATATTTTTGTGGAACTGACATTACCCACCAATTGGTAAAGGAGCAAAAAAAAAAAAATAAATAAAAAAAATTCATCTCCTACATGTATGGTGGCAAAAAGTAAAAAAAAAAAATTAAAAAAAAAAATTAAAAAAAAAATATAAAAAAAAATATTAAAAAAAATATAAAAAAAAATATAAAAAAAAAATATAAAAAAAAAATATTTAAAAAAAATATTAAAAAAAAATATAAAAAAAATATTAAAAAAAAATATAAAAAAAAATATTAAAAAAAAAATAAAAAAAAAATCCTGCATTTCAAATTTCACTTTTACCCCCCAAATTTCACTTTTACCCAAAAAGGGATAATTTACCCCTTTTCCCCGACCGCTTCATTAATTAAATTTAACATATTTTTAAATTAATTTACTTCTATAAGAGTGATACTCAAATTTTAACTTCATGTTAAATATTATTAAATATATGTTCGTATTTATAATGCGCAGCAAACCGAAACTTGTTGCTTGGTGTTGCAGTGCAAAAGCCACTCAGTGCAAATACACTCGCAATAAAGCGCTCTCTGTGTCGGCAATAAAATGAGCACACACACACACACGCGCACTTTGGATATATGAAATCACCGGCGAGCAACAACAAACAACTTTTCACAAATGCGACGCAGTCGAAAAACCAAGCAGTTACACTTAGTGCAGCAGTCGAAGCGCAACACACACGAAAAAAAAAAAAGAAAAGAAAATGGCTGAAGAAACCGCAACTTGCACTGCTCTGAAAATTGGTGGAGCTGTCCTCTTGCCAAATCTGGGTGGCATGCTAAATGGCTATCTGACGCGCAAAAACATAAAGAGCTGGTATGTGAATCTAAACTTTCCGTCGTTCCGGCCACCAAATTGGGCTTTTGCACCAGTATGGACCTCTTTGTATGCTGGCATGGGCTATGGATCGTATCTGGTCTGGCGCGATGGCGGCGGCTTTAATGGTGATGCAAAATTGCCGTTGGTGGCCTACGGCACGCAGTTGGCCCTAAATTGGGCATGGACACCCATATTCTTTGGTCAAAAGAACATAAAGGGCGTAAGTTCAAGCGAACACAGACAAAATTCTTTCATTTCTTATCTATTTTGATGTCATGCTCAGGCGCTTATTGAAATTGTTGCACTGACGGCCGCCGCGGGCGCTTGCGGGGTGATGTTTTATCGCGTCAATAAGACGGCTGGGCTGTTGTTTGTTCCGTACATGGCCTGGCTGGGATTTGCTACTGCCTTGAATTATGCCATGTGGAAGCTTAATCCGGAGCCAGAGAAGGCTGAGCGTAAGCCGGAGCATAGCAGCTAATCGATTTTTTGTGGGTTTTTAAATTGTTTATTGTTCAATAAAAAATGAAATCTTCATAAAATAAAAACGTATCGGCGTTATCGATAAGCTGTTAAGTTGCGTGCGCAGCTGAATGGCAATCGTTCTGCTTCTTGTTTGGCGCCGATCGTTGCTGTTTGAAAATGCATTGAAACCATATTTAGTTGCCTTGCGGTGCAACAGAGGGCGCTGCAGCTGGAGCGGTGGGAGTCGTTGGCGTACACGCTACTGTCTTGAATTATGCCATGTGGAAGCTTAATCCGGAGCCAGAGAAGGCTGAGCGTAAGCCAGAGCATAGCAGCTAATCGATTTATTGTAGGTTTTTAAATTGTTTATTGTTCAATAAAAAAATGAAATCTTCATAAAATAAAAACGTATCGGCGTTATCGATAAACTGTTAAGTTGCGTGCGCAGCTGAACGGCAATCGTTCTGCTTCTTCTTGGGCGCCGATCGTTGCTGTTTGAAAATGCATTGAAACCATATTTAGTTGCCCTGCGGTGCAACAGAGGGCGCTGCAGCTGTAGCGGTGGGGGTCGTTGGTGTGCCCGCCTTCGGGGAGGCCGTCTTGGGCGAACCGCCTGCTTTGGGTGATGGCGATGCCTTGGGCGATCCCTGTGAAACGGGTGTATTGGCTGGCGTCTTGGGTTTGCTATCATTTGCTTTTTGTTGTTGTTGTTGTGGCTGCTGCTGAGAATTATTCTTGGGTGGCTGCTGTTTTGGCGGCGACGCCTTCTGATTGCCCTTGCCCTGTTGCTGTTGGCCGGCTTGCGGTCCAGCTGGCTTGGCAGCTGTTGCTTCCGGTTTAGGTGCAACTGCAGGCTTGGGTGCCTCTTGCTTTTGCTGCTGTTTCTGTTGCTGCTGCTGGGGTTTGTTGCCGCCTTGTTGCTGCTTCTGACCTTGTTGCTGTTGCTTGGGTTGCTGCTGCTGCTTTTGTTTCTGCTCCTGTTTCTTGCCATTGGCGGGCGGAGAAGTTTGCTTTTGAGCTGGAGCAGCTGAAGTGGGAGCAGCAGCGGGAGCAGAGTCAGCTGGTGCTGGAACTGCTGCTGGAACCGGTGCTGGAGCTGCTTCAGTTGGTGCTGCTGCAGCTGATGTAGGTGCAACTGGCGCTGGAGCTGGTACAGCAGCCGGAGCAGGAGCTGGTACAGCAGCCGGAGCAGGAGCTGATGCAGCCGGTGTAGGTGCAGCTGGAGCTGGAGTTGGTACAGCAGGCGGAGTTGGAGCTAGTGCTGCTGTACCCGGAGCTGGTGCTACTGCAACCGGGGTTGGAGCTGGTGCTACTACAACCGGAGCAGGAGTAGGCGCTTCTGCAACCGGTGCAGGAGATGGTGCTGTTATTGGTGCAGCCGGAGCAGGAGCTGATGCTACTGCAACCGGAGCTGGAGCTGGTGCTACTGCAACCGGAGCAGCTGCTGGTGCTACCGCAATCGGAGTAGGAGCTGGTGCTGCTATTGGTGCAGCCGGAGCTGGAGCTGCTATTGCTGCAGCCGGAGCTGGACCTGGAGCTGGTGCTACTGCAACCGTAACAGGAGCTGTAGCTGCTGCAACCGGAGCGACTGGTGAAGCTGGAGCTGCAGCTGCTTTCTGCTGCTGTGGCTCTGCAATCTTTGTCTCCGCAGGCGGCGTCACTTGCTTGGCAGGTGGTGGAGTTCCTTTCTTGGGAGATGCCTGCTTAGGAGGCTGTGCTCCAGCCTGTGGAGTGGGCGTAGTAGCTTTCTTCTGCTCTGGTTTCTTCGCTGCCTTTTGCTTTGATTCTTCCTTCACGACTTGAGCTGCCGGAGCGGCAATTTCCACCGGCTGTTGCTGCTGTTCCACAGCGGGTTTAGGTTCAGCTGGTGGCGTTGGTTGCTTGGGGGAAGCCTGCTTGGGTGAAGTCTGCTTGGGTGAAGCTGGCTTTGGTGAAGCCTGCTTCGGTGAAGCCTGCTTAGCTTGTGGAGGAGTTGCCTTTTGTGGGCTAGCTTCCTTTTGTTTTGGCTCCGCTGGTTTTGACTGTGGTTCAGCCTGTTTTTGCTCCTGTTTGGGAGCAGCTGTTTCCGGCTTTACGTCTTTTTTGACTGCTGCTTCAGCTGGCGACGGTTTTTGCTCCGCAGCTGGAGCAGTAATTGGGATCTCTTTAATTTCAACAACTGGTTCAATCTTTTGTTCAGTTTTCGCGACAACTGGAGCTGGTGCTGCCTTGGGTGGTTCAGCTGCAACAATCTGTGCCAGTGTTTTAACAGGCGCAGCAACAGGAGCAGGAGTTGTTGGAGCTGCTGCAGGAGTTGCTGGAGCGGCTGCAGAAACTGGACCTGCAGCAGGTGTGGTTGGAGCTGCTACAGCGGGTGCTGCCACAGGAGCAGGAGTTGCTGGAGCTGCAGCAGGTGTGGTTGGAGAGGCTGCTGCAACTGGAGCAACTGCAGCCAAGGGCTGGCTCTTAGGCTCCACGGGCTTTGGTTGCTCTGCTTTTGGTTCCACTGCCTTTTGAGTTTCCACAGCAATTGCTGGTGGCTTAAGCTCCTCCTTGGCTGCTGCTTTGGGCTGTTCAGCAGCCTGCTTAGCTTTGTTGGACTTCTCCTTGTTGGCGGCTTGGGATTCCTGCTGATTCTTCTTATCTATTTGCTCTTGTTGCTTGGGCTGAGCTTTTTTGTTATCCTGCTTTTCCTTTGGCTTTTCATTGCTGGACTTCTTGTTGGCTTCATTTTGTTGCTGTTGCTGTTGTTTTTTGCCTTCCTGTTTTTGTTTTCCCTGTTGTTGTTGTTGCTGTTGTTTGTTCTCCTTGTTTTCCTTATTTGATTTCTTGGCATCCTTTGGCTTCTCAGCCGCAGGTTTCGATTGCTGCTCCTTGTTTCCCTTATCGGCAACTGGTTGCTGCTGTTTGTTGGCCTCCAATTTGGCCACCTCGTCGAAGTCTTCCACCAGCATGGGCACATCATCATCCTCCTCAGCATTGTTGGCTGCAGCCGGTCCACCGATGTCATTGCCCTTCTGATTATTCGACATGGTGTTGGCATACATGCGCAGCTGGACGACCGTCTCCTGACCCAGCTGCGGCAATATCTCTGGCAGCATCTCAACGATCTTCTTGGTCTCGCCATGACCGGTAACGGCAAACGTATTCGCCGAGAGCGAAGCCTGCGCCTTGGGATTATTAAAATGTATGACTGTTAGGTCATCCTTGATAATGTTGACCTCCTCGATGCCGGGTATGGTGCTCACGGAGAGCTTCTTCAACGAGCTCTGCAGCTTCTTGTCATCGGTGGCGGCCGTCTGGTGCATGACCTTCTTCTTGCGGCGAGGTGTACCCTTGCCACCGATGCGCACCTGCGCCTGCAGCCGCTTAAGCTTCTCCACATTCATCGTCAAAAACTGTACAAGATCTAGAAAAACATATATATATATATATATATAGGTTCAAATATGTATTACATAAAATGTGGCATTACCTCAGATATATTCAACGCAAGAAGACGACGTGCAACTCCAATGGCGAAATGCGAATAAATGCAGCCAGACAACCGATCCACAAGCAGTCGGACCCCAAACACACACACACACACATTGGCAGCGCTGCTTTTATTAATAACGCCGAACTGCGCGAATTTTGCTTTCGTTCGAACATTTGGCATTTTTTTTTGCGAAAAACAACAGAAAAATGTCGCCGCCGACCCGCGGTTAAGTTATAAATAGCCTCGAATCTTTCTACGCGCCTCCGGATGCTTTTTCCTCTGCAGCTGCTTTTCCCCCATTTGTTTTGTGTTGCAGAGAAACTCGGCGTGTGGCGGCGTTACACACACAATAACAAACCACAGAAAACTTATGGCAACGGCTGTTGAACTATTGACGACGCACTGGACTCTCTCACAGTTGTCTCTTCGAGGCAGTGCGTCAGAAATAGAAATACAAACTTTTACGACTGTATACATAAACAGATCGTTTGGCAAATAACAAAAGATTATATTTTATAGGTTCGCGAATGTTTAATTCCCTTACTATATTACTAAATGATTGATTAGGTAAACAAAGCTTCTAAAGATAAACCATTAATGGTCTTCAAATGATAGTTAAAAGGAGCAACTCACAGCTGCTGCTGATCCTTGGCCATACTAGTGGCGAATTTGAATATCTTTTTGATGTCCGAATTGGCGCAGGCATCGTAAATTTGCTGATGCATTTCCTGTTCTCGTTCGATGAGCGGTTCAATGGCCTGGAACTTATTCTGCTCCGCCTCCAGTTCGGCCAGCATGGCCAAGTTCTATAAAAAATGGATTATTGTACTAAAGAGCTGAGCTTTGAATTGATGTGGACCAACCTGCCGATAGCGAAGCTTAAGCTGCTCCACTTCTGCAGACTTGGCGTCCTCGTCGGCGCTGGAGTAATTCGCTTCGAGCTCAAAGTCCTTAATGTTCAGGACATGAGGCGGCACATCAAAGTGGATTTTGTCCAACTCTCGCAGGCGAGCGAATTTTGACTGACATGATTTAAGCATGAGATCCTTTACTTTGTCCCTCTGCTCATTTAACAGCTTTGTTGTACCAGGAGTTTCAATTTTCTTGATGGTCGCATCAATAGCTTTACCAATTAGTGCTTGCACCAGATTTTCGCCTGAAAAACATTAACAAATTTTACAGGTACACAGTCAAGTAAATGCATTCAACTTACGTTCTGCAGTTATTTGTTCAGGCGTAAAGTTAAAAAACTCCAAGTTATAGGTGCTTTGGTTAAAATCCATTTCGTTTAACAAAAAACAACTATGATGCTTAAATTTGCGCGAATCGCTCAAAACACAAAAACAAATCGTGCATTCCGATAGTATCGATACTTAAAGTGTGACCAATATTGATGTTAGTTTTATTTAACATAGAAAAATACCCAAATAAATACTAAAAATTTTGAATAGCATAAAAGCAACAGCTATCCGGGCAGTAAACATAACCCAACAAACAATTTGCGGTGTTTGTTGACAATTTTGAAATATGTACATTTTGTGAACGTAAACAAGATTTTGAAGCCAAAGTTAAAGCAGAAAACTTGTAATTGCTTACTTAAATACTTAAAGTGTGACCAATATTGACGTTAAATTTATTAAACACAGAAAAATACATAAATAAATACTAAAAATGTTGAATAGCATAAAAGAGGTAAACATAACCCAACAAACAATTTGCGGTATTTGTTGACCATTTTGAAATATGAACATTTTGTAAACGTAAAAAGGATTTTTAAGCCAAAGTTAAATCAGAATACTTGTAATTGCTTACTTAAATACTTAAAGTGTGACCAATATTGATGTTAGATTTATTTAACACAGAAAAATACCTAAATAAATACTAAAAATGTTGAATAGCATAAAAGAGGTAAACATAACCCAACAAACAATTTGCGGTGTTTGTTGACCATTTTGAAATATGAACATTTTGTAAACGTAAACAAGATTTTGAAGCCAAAGTTAAAGCAGAATACTTGTAATTGCTTACCTATTGATTAAATGCTTCTGCAAAAATGTTTTTCCAACGGCATTCGGCCCCTATTATGGCGCGCCTATGCCACAAAACAACATATTGTTGTGCATCCGGAGATTCGATATGCCTTAGAACAGAAGCAACCTGTGGTTGCACTGGAATCGACGATTATCACACATGGCATGCCCATGCCACAGAATGTGGAGACAGCTCTGCAGGTGGAGCAAGACGTGCGGCAACACGGAGCGCTCCCAGCCACAATTGGCATAATTGATGGCTGCATCAAAGTTGGCCTGACCAAGGAAGAACTGGTAACGTTGGCGCAGAAACCACGCGAAGAGGTCATTAAATGTTCTCGCCGCGACCTGCCCTACGTTGTCGCCATGGGGCAGAGTGGCGGCACGACCGTAGCTGCCACAATGATTGTGGCGCAACGCGTTGGCATTCCAATCTTTGCCACGGGCGGCATTGGCGGCGTGCATCGGGAGGGACACATAACCCTCGATGTCTCTGCTGACCTAATTGAGCTCGGACGCACGCCGGTGGCCGTAGTCTGCAGTGGAGTCAAGTCCATATTGGATATACCCCGCACACTCGAGTATCTGGAGACGCAGGGCGTCTGCGTTGCCAGCTATCAGAGTCCTGGTGGAGTTTTCCCCGACTTCTATACACGCGACAGTGGCTGCAAGGTGCCCTATAACCTGGCCACAGCTGCCCAGGCCGCCGAGCTACTGAGATCGTGGCGCGAGCTGAAGCTGGACTCCGGCGTACTTATTGGCGTGCCCATTCCGGCTGAGTTTGCCGCTGAAAAGTCAGCTATAGATCTGGCCATAAGGGAAGCCAATGCTGCAGCTCAGCGTCAAGGCGTCAGTGGAAAGGATGTTACTCCTTTCCTGCTCTCGCATATTGCAAAGATCACCCAAGGACGCAGTTTGCAGGCAAACATTGCGCTGATCCGGAACAATGCTGCGGTGGCGGCACAAATAGCCTGTGAGCTGGCCAAGAAAAGTGTCCAAAGGACCACGCCGCGTGGTAGTGGCCCGCGAAAGCCCCTTGTGATAGGCGCCTCCATTCTAGATTTGTCCTTCAAGGTCAAGGAGCAGCGCGATATGCATTTGGATGGCGCCACCTATTCAGCGGTGACCAAACAGGCCGCCGGCGGCGTTGGACGCAACATTGCCGAGGGCATCTATAAGCTGTATGGCTCCGTGAATCTCATCTCAGCGTTGGGCAACGATCAGTTGGGACACATGCTGCGACAGTTGATGCCTGCGGCGCTGCACAGCAGCCTCATTGTGGACGAGTTGCATGCCACATCGCTGTGCTCGCTGGTTTTCGATCGGTCCGGGGATTGCAAGCTGATCCTGGGCGATCTGGAAGTGCATAGCAGCATAACGCCCGAAGTGCTAGTGGGTCAATCGGAACTCTTCGCGGACGCACCGCTCATTGTGATGGACAGCAATATAACGAAGCAGGCCATGACCTGCACATTGCAGCTGGCCCGGAAATATCAGGTAAAGAAGATGATGATAGAAATCTTAAATAAAAGATTCCCTTTTTGTGCAGGTTCCTGTTTTCTTTGAGCCCACGGACATGTTTATAGCGGGCAAGCCGTTCCAAGTGCAGTCGGATCTGACGCAGCAAATACGCTTGGTCAAGCCGAATATGCACGAACTGAAGACCATTGTGGAGACCATCACGGGAGAGCGTCTGGATTGGCAACCGAATACCAAAGTCGAACGTTCCCAGCTGCTGGAGCAGGCCAAGCAGCTGTTGCAGAAGATTGAAACCCATTTCAATTGCATCATTGCCACGTTGGGCGACCATGGAGTACTGCTCAGCTTTCGCTCGGATGCGGAGTGCGATGCGAGCAAGTTGCTCTCGCTTTCGCCCAGCTGTGAGCACATCACGCGATTCTATGCCGCGCCCCAGGTCAAGAATATAGTGAATGTGTCTGGAGCGGGTGATAGCTTCTGTGCTGGCTTCATAACGGCGCTGTTGAAGGATTACAGTTTGGATGAGTGCGTTGCCGCCGGCTTTGTGGCGGCGGAACGAGCTCTGCTCTCCGAATCGGCGGTGCCGGCAAAGTACTTCCAGGATCCGCAGGCTTTTGAGAGCTGCTTCAAGCAGACGCTTCAAACGCTGCAGTGCCAGAGCATCTAGAGAGAGAGTAACTGGCACTTTGAACTCAGGATTCACACTTTATTGTTAATAGTATATATATATATATATGTTTGTATACATAGTCAATGAGCCCAGCTGCAAGAAGTGGCAATAAATGTGAGATTAGAAAACTTTAAAAAAGGACCTTATTGAGATGACTTACAGTTTGATAACTTTGTCCTTGCCGCCGGAGGCGACACGTGAACCATCGGGCGCCCAGTCAACGCCGAACACCTCATCCGCATGTCCAGGCAGCTCCTGTGCCAGCTTCTTGCTCTGCACGCTCCAAACTGCAATACATTAAAAAGGGATTTCACTAAAGGAATAGAATATATTTAGGTTTATGAACGCACCCTTCAGCGTGGAGTCCTTGCTGCCCGAGACAATTAAACGCGAATCGGCGGACCAGGCAACCGTGTAGACAGCTTGGACGTGTCCGCGGAATGTGGCTATGAATTGTCCGTCCTGGGCACGCCACAGACGCACAGATTTGTCAAAGGATGCGGACGCAATGAGCTTCACATCCGGCGAGTACTTGACATCGTTGACCACATTCTGGTGGCCAGTCATGCGCTCCACGCACTTGTTTTGGTTGTTGCGCCACAAGTACAAGGTGTTGTCGTCCGAGCAGGACACCAGCGATTCCACTTCATCCGGACACACAGCCTGGTAGCGCTTCAGTGCAGCTGCTTGCAGTTCCTCAGCTAAATTTGAAAACGATTTTAATCTGATTTAATAGTTTCTATAATAATCTCACTTACTGCTCATGCTGAGATGCGCCTTAATGCGATCCTTGGTGGGCTGAAAGGGTCCTGTGCGCAGCACATAGTCCGTGCTGAGCGCAATGCTGTTCACCCAGTGGGCGTGGCCGGCATAGGTGCGGCAGAGCACACCATCTGCGGCACGCCACATCTTCACAGTGCGATCTTTGGACGAAGTGTAAATCAATCCCGAACCGCCCCAGCGAACAGCCGTAACTGCATTGGTGTGTCCACCAATGCTAAAAAGACATTGGCCCAGTTTGGTATCCCAGATGCGACAGTCTCCGTCGCCGCTAGCCGAAGCCAGCCTGCGGCACTCGGGATTCTGGTGGTAGGGCTCCCAGCTGAGGCCATTGATGTGCTTTCTGTGTCCGCTCAAGGTGCGACCCACCTGCTTGCCTGTCTCCGGATCCCAGATGATGATGTTGCCGGACTTGCAAGCGCTCGCCAGACGCTTGCCATCTGGCGCCCAGGCGACGCACAGCACCCACTGTTTGTGCCCCGTGCAAGTGAAGTGTGGCGTCTCTGTGTTGAGATCCCAGAGGCGCACTGTGGTATCGCCACTGCCGCTGGCTAGATGAGCGCCATCGGGACTGAAATGCAGCGAGACAATCGCCTCGGCGTGTCCGGGCATGGAACTGGTGCATCTGGTCACGGGACGCACTTTGAACACTGCCTGCGGCTGGTAGACAATGTCAATGACATTTTCGGTGTCCACTGTGTTCAGATCGAGTGTGTCCTCCAGTGACTTCTTGATCTCATCATCGCCCACAAAGAACAGATAGGGTGTCGCTTCCTCATTCTTTAGCAGCGCATTGCAAATGAGGCCCAGCTGCTGTGTTGTAATTCCTGAGGGTAGATCTATGGGCGGACCGGCCTCTTCGCCTGTGTCGGATATGAGGCGTGCTTGCAGCGTGTGTGGCGCCACAATTAGCTGTTCTGGTTCCTTTTCCATTTTCGGTTTCTTAGCAAACATGATGCGTTTTGAAAACTTGCTAAATCAAGTACAAGCAAAAAACAACAAAACAAAACACGTGCGTTGCTGCTCTGTTAACTTTTAACAGTTTACTATCATGTTAATAACATTTCCTCTTCGAAACAATGAGAATGTAATACAGATAGAGTGGTAACAAGAATACCCCTCCACTGTTAAAAAAAAGTCCCAGCCCTGTGGTTAAGCTCGTCTCCCTCCTTCTTCTTTGTGCTCGTTTATCACTTCTGTGCTTATACTACTGGTCCCGCGGCCATATTTGATTTAGTTTTTGGACAATTCATGTTAATTATTTCAATGGAAAATGCGTTTATTTTATGGTTAGTGTTAATTTGGTTTTTAGTCATTTTAAACATGGTTAATAAGTCATTAAGGATCTACCTAATTCCCAATATATACATACGCATAAATATTTTGGAAGTCATATTTAAGTATCTCACGTTTTGCCATACAATTGCACAAAGTTCTTACAAAGTCTGTACTACCCTCCCATAATACCCTCCATCTAAGGCATTGGCAAGCAGATTGAACTAAAAGTCAAAAATTGAGAAACTCAAGTTCTGCGACAACAACAAGAGGAATGAAGTAAGGCAACAGTTAATCGTTGTCTCACGCATCGCACTCTTCGCGATCAAGACAAAAGCGAAAAAGAATAATGGCCGACCACTTCACAACGAGCAAACAGGGAAATTTTCCCCACGAGCTTAACCACAGGTTTATTCCCTTCTGTTAAAAAGAGGGGTACTCTTGTTTCCACTCTATCTGTATTACATTCTCATTGCTTCGAAACGAATTATTTCACAATATAAGGCATTTACGTGTTTACATATAAATTTTTAAGAAAACTTGGCTTCATTTTACTTTAATATTGTTGGTATGTTTTAAAAAAAACATGTTAAATACCGCCAATATTTTTTAAATAAACAGCTGTTGCCTTTAACAGCGCCAGCCACCGCGCACTCACATCGCATTCGACTGGAAGACCACTTCGGTGTTGTGTAATGCATATCTGTTTGTAAGCATTTTCCAACACTGTCGCTCAATTTTCATGTACGCGTTTTTCATACGTTTGTTGCCATAAAAAATTGATAAAAATGGAAAATATACCGCGCACTCATGAAGGTAAGTGCAAATGCTAAACAAATGTTGTGTAGAAAACACTAATTAAAAGAAGTTTACAGAATTGTTGATGGATACGCGTTTAATTTTGTTGTTGCCGTGTGTTGTATTTTTCACTACACAATTAAAAATCAATTTTCATGTATTAAACTTATTTTGCAGACATTGAGGCGCAAATATCGGACATACAGGCCAAGAAGACCGAGTTGGCCAAAACAAATGCAGCGGCAGCCGGTGTAGGTTTGCTAGAAAGCGGTGGCTTCTTCGACACCGATCTCTATGACGATGAGGCTGCAACAGGAAAGGGGGCCAAGGGTCGCTACGAGGGCTACAACACATCCATAGCTGCCAACGACGACGAGGGCGACGAAGATGAGGAGGATGATGGCTTCCCAGTTCCCCAGAAGCGCACCACATACACGGCGCCCACATCCGTGCTCAAGGATGTGACACAAGGCAAGGAGGATGTTGATCCACTGGCGGATCGCCGGCGACCCACTATCGCCGATCGCGAGGATGAGTACAGACAAAAGCGCCGACGCATCATTATCTCGCCAGATCGTGCCGATCCCTTTGCCGACGGTGGCAAGACACCAGATGTGGGCTCCCGCACCTACACAGACATTATGCGCGAGCAGATGCTCAAGGGCGAGGAGTCCGAGTTGCGACGCCGCATCATGGAAAAGTCCAAGGAGGGCACACTGGTAAAGTCATCGAACGGTGAGAGTGCTGCCTCCAAAGATAGCGGACGCAAGCGTGGACGCTGGGATCAAACAGTCAGCGATAGTTTTATACCCGCCAAAATGGCAGCCACGCCCAGCAGCGCCGCAACGCCCACCTGGGAGGACGTGAGTAGCTACAAATATTTAAGACAAGGCAAACTTTAACCCATTTAATCTCTAATCTCTTTCACTTTGTTCACAGAAAACACCTGGAGATCATCGTTGGGACGAGACACCTGGTCACAAGGGCAGCGAGACGCCTGGAGCAACACCGGGACTGGGTACTCGCATCTGGGATGCGACACCAGCACACGCCATGACGCCGGGACACGAGACGCCAAGTCAGGAGAAATCAGCGCGACGCAATCGCTGGGACGAGACACCAAAGACGGAGCGTGAGACGCCCGGCCACAGCGGCTGGGCAGAGACACCCAAGCCGGATCGCACGGGCAGCGGTGCCGGCGAGAGCCAATCTATAGAACTAACGCCCTCCAAGCGACGCTCCCGCTGGGATGAGACACCCCTAAATGGTACGCCCTCGGTGACGCCCAGCAGCAACAGCGCCATGACGCCCAGCATGACGCCACATGTCACACCTGGACATGGCACACCAATGCTGACACCTGGCGGCAGCACTCCCGTGGGCGTTAAAGCCATGGCCATGGCCACGCCCACGCCCGGAGCACTGGCTGCCATGACGCCCGAACAGCTGCAAGCCTATCGCTGGGAGAAAGAGATCGACGAAAGGAACCGACCCTATACCGATGACGAACTCGATCAAATGTTTCCACCTGGCTACAAAATATTGCCACCTCCGGCTGGCTATGTGCCACTGCGCACGCCCGGACGCAAGCTGATGGCCACGCCCACGCCCATTGCAGGCACACCGGCTGGCTTCTTCATCCAGGTGGAGGATAAGAATGCCAAGTTTATGGACAACCAGCCCAAGGGACAGAATCTGCCCTTTATGAAGCCGGAGGATGCACAATATTTTGACAAGCTGCTCGTCGATGTCAACGAGGATGCACTGTCGCCCGAAGAGCTCAAGGAGCGCAAGATCATGAAGCTATTGCTGACCATCAAGAATGGTTCGCCGCCAATGCGTAAATCTGCCTTGCGTCAGATGACCGATAAGGCGCGAGAATTCGGAGCTGGACCGCTGTTCAATCAGATCCTGCCGCTGTTGATGTCACCCACACTGGAGGATCAGGAGCGTCATTTGCTTGTCAAGGTCATCGATCGTGTGCTCTACAAGCTGGACGATCTGGTGCGTCCATTTGTGCACAAGATTCTCGTCGTTATTGAGCCACTGCTCATCGACGAGGATTACTATGCCCGTATCGAGGGCCGAGAGATCATATCGAATTTGGCCAAAGCTGCGGGCTTGGCCACCATGATCTCCACCATGCGACCGGACATTGATAACATCGATGAGTACGTCAGGAACACAACGGCGCGTGCCTTTGCTGTGGTTGCTTCCGCCTTGGGCATACCCTCGCTGTTGCCCTTCCTGAAGGCTGTGTGCAAATCGAAGAAGTCCTGGCAGGCTCGTCACACGGGCATCAAGATTGTCCAACAGATTGCTATACTAATGGGTTGCGCCATCCTGCCGCATCTGAAGGCGCTGGTGGAGATCATTGAGCATGGCTTGGTGGATGAGCAGCAGAAGGTGCGCACCATTACGGCGTTGGCCATTGCGGCGCTGGCCGAGGCAGCCACTCCGTATGGCATTGAGTCCTTCGATTCGGTGTTGAAGCCCCTCTGGAAGGGTATACGGACACATCGTGGCAAGGGTCTGGCCGCCTTCCTGAAGGCCATTGGCTATCTTATACCCCTGATGGATGCCGAGTATGCCAATTACTATACGCGTGAGGTCATGCTGATTCTGATCCGTGAGTTCCAGTCACCCGACGAGGAAATGAAGAAGATTGTGCTCAAGGTGGTGAAGCAATGTTGTGCCACCGATGGCGTGGAGCCGCAATATATCAAGGAGGAGATACTGCCGCACTTCTTCAAGTTCTTCTGGAACCATCGCATGGCACTGGACAGACGCAACTATCGCCAGCTGGTCGACACCACTGTGGAGATTGCCAACAAGGTGGGCACCTCGGAGATCATCAATCGTGTCGTCGATGATCTCAAGGATGAGAACGAACAGTATCGCAAGATGGTCATGGAAACGGTGGAGAAGATTATGGGCAATCTGGGCGCAGCCGATATTGATTCGCGTCTCGAGGAGCAGCTGATTGATGGCATCCTCTATGCCTTCCAGGAGCAGACCACCGAAGATGTCGTCATGCTGAACGGCTTTGGCACCATTGTCAATCAGCTGGGCAAGCGCGTTAAACCATATTTGCCACAGATCTGTGGCACCATCTTGTGGCGCCTCAACAACAAGTCCGCCAAGGTTCGTCAACAGGCCGCCGATCTTATCTCGCGCATTGCCATCGTGATGAAGACGTGTCAGGAGGAGAAGCTCATGGGTCATCTGGGCGTTGTGCTCTACGAGTATTTGGGCGAGGAGTATCCGGAAGTGCTGGGCAGCATTCTGGGCGCACTCAAAGCTATTGTCAATGTCATTGGCATGACCAAGATGACGCCGCCCATCAAGGATCTGCTGCCACGTCTCACACCCATCCTCAAGAACCGGCACGAGAAGGTGCAGGAAAACTGCATCGACTTAGTCGGACGCATTGCCGATCGCGGACCCGAATATGTCTCGGCCAGGGAATGGATGCGCATCTGTTTCGAATTGCTGGAGCTGCTCAAGGCGCACAAGAAGGCCATCCGCAGAGCTACGGTGAACACCTTTGGCTACATAGCCAAGGCAATTGGACCCCATGATGTGCTCGCCACGCTGCTGAATAACCTCAAAGTGCAGGAGCGACAGAATCGTGTCTGCACCACCGTGGCCATTGCCATTGTGGCCGAGACCTGTCGTCCCTTCACCGTGCTCCCCGCTCTCATGAATGAGTATCGTGTGCCGGAGCTTAACGTACAGAACGGTGTACTCAAATCTCTGTCGTTTCTGTTCGAGTACATTGGCGAGATGGGCAAGGATTATATCTATGCGGTGTGTCCGCTGCTGGAGGATGCTTTGATGGATCGCGATCTGGTGCATCGCCAGACAGCCTGTTCGGCCATCAAGCACATGTCCCTGGGCGTCTACGGCTTCGGCTGCGAGGATGCGCTCACCCATCTGCTCAACTATGTGTGGCCCAACATCTTTGAGACATCCCCACATCTCGTCCAAGCCTTCATGGACTCCGTCGACGGACTGCGCGTATCTCTCGGCTCCATCAAAATACTGCAGTACACGTTACAGGGTCTGTTCCATCCGGCGCGTAAAGTGCGCGACGTCTACTGGAAGATCTACAATTCGCTGTACATTGGTGGTCAGGACGCCCTCATCGCTGGCTATCCACGCATCAGCAACGATCCCAAGAACCAGTACGAGCGCTACGAACTGGACTACACGCTCTAAGCAGCACTCCCTTCTATATAGCTACTAATTTACTCTAGTTTTGATAAGATGAATTACACACAAAAATATAACGCGAATTGTACAAAACCGAGTATTTATTCTAAACATTTTATTTTCGAGCGACACAATAGTCCTTTATCTATTGTGGATCTCCCAGAGCTGTAATTGTAATATTCAATATCTGCATTTAAATACTTTTTTAGTTAATCAAGTAACATTAATTACAATTACTTGAGTAGTTAATTTTTATCTCCATTCAATGTTCAATTACTGTCAGTAACAAATATTTGCATAATATTTAACTTAATCATTATGCGTATAAATATTTAACTTAAACATTATTCATATATTTTTTACTGCAAGTAATTGAAAAAAGTAAGAAAATATTATTTCGAGCGACACAATAGACCTATATATACTGTGGACCCCAGAGCTGTAATTGTAATATTCAATAACTGCATTTAAATACATTTTTAGTTAATCAAGTAACATTAATTACAATTACTTGAGTAGTTAATTTTTATCTCCATTGTATGTTCAATTGCTGTCAGTAACAAATATTTGAATAATATTTAACTTAATCATTATGCGTTTAAATATTTGAAAAATATTTAACTTAAACATTATTCATATATTTTTTACTGCAAGTAATTGAAAAAAGTAAGAACATTTTATTTTCGAGCGACACAATAGTCCTAGTACTACTGTGGATCTCCCAGAGCTGTAATTGTAATATTCAATAACTGCATTTAAATACTTTTTTAGTTAATCAAGTAATTACTGAGCATTTAGAAACATTAATTACAATTACTTTAGTTAATTTTTATCTCCATTCAATGTTCAATTGCTGTCAGTAACAAATATTTAAATAATATTTAACTTAATCATTATGCGTTTAAATATTTAAATATTTAACTTAAACATTATACATATAAATATTTGCATAATATTTAACTTAAACATTATTCATATATTTTTTACTGCAAGTAATTGAAAAAAGTAAGAACATTTTATTTTCGAGCGACACAATAGACCTAGTACTACTGTGGATCTCCCAGAGCTATAATTGTAATATTCAAATCTGCATTTAAATACTTTTTTAGTTAATCAAGTAACATTAATTACAATTACTTGAGTAGTTAATTTTTATCTCCATTGTATGTTCAATTACTGTCAGTAACAAATATTTGAATAATATTTAACTTAATCATTATGCGTTTAAATATTTGAATAATTTTAAACTTAAACATTATTTATATATTTTTTACTCTGCAAGTAATTGAAAAAAGTAAGAAAATTTTATTTTCGAGCGACACAATAGACCTATATCTACTGTGGACCCCAGAGCTGTAATTGTAATATTCAATAACTGCATTTAAATACTTTTTTAGTTAATCAAGTAACATTAATTACAATTACTTGAGTAGTTCATTTTTATCTCCATTGTATGTTCAATTACTGTCAGTAACAAATATTTGCATAATATTTAACTTAATCATTATGCGTATAAATATTTGCATAATATTTAACTTAATCATTATGCGTTTAAATATACTTAAACATTATTCATATATTTGTTACTGCAAGTAATTGAAAAAAAGTAATTTATCTGGATTCCACAAACGTTTATAAGTTCATTCACCTATATATATATGTTTTAACTACCAGTATATAAATGTACTATTATTAATTTTTATTGTTTTGCAATTAAAATTATATTACCAAATACTTGATATTGCTGTTATTTATGGGAAGTATTTGGACAAAATGCTATCAACTTGCCAGTAATTAGAATTACTTCCGTATTTCAAATTCTTTGAGTATATACTTAATTATTTGGCATAATTACTGAGCAGGTTTTTGAATGGAAAACATGAATACAATTACTGGAGCTTAATGTTTTTAGGTATTACAATTTTAATTACCCAGTAATTAATATGTAGTTTGGAAAGTGTTTTCATTAATTAAGTAATTACAGCTCTGCTGTGGACTTTTGGCTTAGGCGTTAATACAAGTATATGTTTCTGTGTGTGTGTGTGTGTGTGTGTGGAGGAGTGTTCCCTGTTGCCTGCTATCGTTGCAACATGGACTCAACCACATCGATAAGGCTCTGCAGTCCGAACATATAGTTATGATCGGGCTGTGCATCCTCAGCCGGGAATATGTGCGCAAAGTCAATGCAACGCACGCGAACCCATTGACTCGCGGTGGTGGGCAGGTGGGAATCCGTTGCAACCTGGTGGAAGCCATTGTGCAGCGCCTTCGAACGTGTGCATTGCTGCAGCTGCTCGAAGTCATAGCAGATGAGCAGGGAGCTGGCATAGAAGTGGAGCAAACGCTGGCGCTTGAACCAGGAACGTATGCCACGCAACTGGCGAAGTACTTCGTGCAGCAGGATATCGCAGCTGGGATTGGAGTCGGCGTTGAAGAAGAGTGCCAATGCCTTGTGGAAACCCTCGATATTCAGACTTTTGCCAAAGTCTCGACCATGGCGTATGAGCGTTGTTTTTTCCGGCTGCTGCTCGTCGCGGCGATAGACTTGGAAGCCAGGCAGGCACAGGCCCAGATTCTGTTTGCAAATTACATACTTTTGCTCCTCGATGGCGCGTTTCTGCGCCGACGATAACGGATC
This sequence comes from Scaptomyza reducta, assembly GCA_035044485.1. Taxonomy (NCBI): domain Eukaryota; kingdom Metazoa; phylum Arthropoda; class Insecta; order Diptera; family Drosophilidae; genus Scaptomyza; species Scaptomyza reducta. Next base: position 49,456 of record JAWNNV010000974.1, read on the forward strand.
CCAGGTGCGCCGGCCGATCTTGACGTCCATGACGCATGGCTTGGCCATGCCATGCGTCAGATCCTCGAGCTGGATGAACGTGTGCTCGCGCTGATTAACAACCAGTTTCTGCTGACCAAAGTAGCGAGGGACGTGCGCGGCAAGTGCGGCCAAAAGATCAGATTTTGTTTCACACTTTGCATCACCTGCGCCGTTAAGGTTATTGCCAGCAATGATGGAGGGCGTTGCACCGCCGGGCGACGACGCCATTGCCACTGCCGCCGCCAGTGACTCATAGAAATTTAATTCACGCACGCCGCACTCCGGTTTCCCCAGAGGCTTGAAAACGCGGCCTTCGCCTGCAGCTTGGAGCAGTCCGACGGCAGCCGCATTTGTTGCCTCGAACGTGTGGCCAGCGACCTGAGTGCCCAGCTGGCGGTAGCCCATTGGTACGACTGGGCTTGCTGTCACTTTTTCCTGTTCCTTTTTAGCCATGTCTGGCACTCAAATACTCAAAGCAGCAACAACTGCAGCAAAAACAGCGCAAAAGCAAAATAAGTGCTGCACAGCGTTTGTTTCTGATAAAAATAGGGGTTTTGGTTTAGCATGTTGCTCATAAAGGTAAACTTGTTTGCATTTGTTGACATATGAGAAACGTGTGTATGGCGGCAATTTTTGAAGTCCAAAATTCGTAAGTTGCATGTGGATGAAGACAGTTGCTGTTAATCAAGTTGCTAATCTAACCTTATCGTCTACATATTAATTATTTTATGTTGTTAGCTTAAGTATTGATAATGTGCTTTTGATTTATGGCGGCAATTTATAAAACAGTGTTGCAAAACAGCTAAATATAATAGTGGTTTGATTTTGCATGTGATCATAGAGGTAGTCTTTGTAGCATAAAATCTATAAATAAAGATTGATTTATTACTAAAAGCTACTTAATAACGTGTTGATAACACACATCTATTTGTTTATGACAACAATTGATAAAAATATGTCTTAAAACCTACAGCAACTTGTTGGCCAATAATCGTTATCGCCTATCGGTATAGCAGATGCAAGTCTGGGAGTGGTTGTTGATGTCGTTGTTGCTATTTTAGTTGAGTCTACTAGTTTATTTACATTATTATTATTATTATTATTTATAACTGCTGACTAAGACTGCAGCCAATTTGTCAACAACTGCGTCATGAAACCCTGGCAGATAGCGCTGCTGGCCCTTGCCGCCGTTTATCTGTGCAGCCAAGGTAAGTGTTTGTCTCTAGCCACACCTTAAATGAAAATAATTTGAATGACACACACAATGTGGAAATGTGTGTTTTGCAGTTGATTTCGTGCAGGGACTCGAATGCTATGTGTGCTCCAATCAGACGGGCAACACGGAAAAGTGCCTCAACACGATTAAGACCTGCGAATCGTTTGAGAACGTTTGCGGCACCGAAATACGCTGGGGCAGTCAGCCATATTTTTCCGAGGGCGCACTCAAGCAATACTATGTCTCGAAACGTTGCATGACCAAGGAACAGTGCCAGTCCAAGCGTCGTCGATATATGCAACTGTATTGCACACACATCTGGTACGAGGATTGGGCATGCAACGAGTGCTGCCAAGGCGATAGATGCAACTATTTTGTCATCGTAAGTTGGGCGTTGGCTTCTACTCTACTAAATTATATTATATATTGTATTCTTCTACTACTAAATTATACAATCTTTTGCAGAGCGGCGCAACAACACAAAAGGCCAGCATGCTGCTGGCATCATTGTTAGCTCTGGGCCTTTTTATAGGTCGCAGCATAACGCCTTGAAACCAAACAACGAACCTCACTTCCGCTTTACTCCACCAAACGCACATTTTACATTCCATGGAAGCTAAGTAATCGTAATCGTAATTGTAATTGTAATTGTTTCACATGTATCCACTAGTTATTAGTTACCGCAGTGTGCCGTCCATTTATGTACATTTATGTTTCTTGTAGTTGATGCCGTCCAAAGTGCCTTGGCTTTTGTTAAAGTTCGAACTTTTATATCAAACTGAAAACTCACATATCAATTTTATTTGATATATAAGATAGAATCTTAAGTTTCCCAACAGGCCTTATAGCTTTTAGTAAATGTACTCGAATAATCTAAATCTCCACAAGACCCTTTTGGGTATTGAATCTTTTCGAAACAGCTCAATAAAGCAACATTGACGTTTTCTATTAGCGCTATATTGTGCAATTTCAAATCTATATATATATATATATTATCATGGGGAATTGGTATATGAAGTGCGATTAACTAGTTGGTGCAAAAGCAGCCGGCGGTAACAGTTACCGTCTCGAACTGCCATTGCCACAGCTGAGACACCTCCTCGGGCAGCCAGAGACGCGGTGATGGCAGCTGCTCCTTGCCGAGAGTCAACACTTTCACCTTGTACTCCAGCGGCTTGCAGTTGGAGCCTTGCTTGCACTTGGCATCCTGTCGTGGCTTACAAATGGCGCTCATCAGATACCGTGGAAAGTACGTGCTGCCCAAGTCAACGAGATCGTTCTGACAACCAAAAAGGTAATCAAAATTAGATTAGTTTATCGCAGAACTACGTTTAAACTCACCGTAACTTTGCAGTCGCAGCCCGTCGCATGGACATCGTTACGCTTGCTGGTCAGCAGATCCTCATAGAAGTCATTGTAGTACATGGGCGGCAGCTGATATGGCGTCAATGCTGCCTCCGTTGCATGTGGCACTGTGGCCGGTGTGCTCTGCGCGAGACCGAATAAAGCATTGAGCATCTTGGAGGTGTCCGCATTGAGCTCAGCATTCGCATCGACTGCATCCGCTGTAGCTGCCAGCTGCTGCTCCTGGCACTCACGCATGCCCAAGAAGCGATTGCAGCGCTTCGACATACTGGGAGCAGCGTTCAGCTCCTCGTAGGAAGCAAAACGATTGCTGCCGCCGTTGCAGATGACCTCGCTGAGTTGCGATAGCGCCAGCGCCGCTAGCATAGACGTCATCTGCAAAAAGGAAGTGGAGGAAATGTTTAGGAGACAAGATCTTGATTTGAATCCTTCATGGTTTCTTTGCTTCGGGAACCTTTTGCTTGGAAAACTCACCCATGGCATTGCTCGAACCGTGCTGCTGGCGAGTGTGGCTCCAATTGCGACTCTGCCGGCAACATTGGAGCCCTTTTATAGCTGCCTGTCCTAATGGCCAAACAATAGCAGAGAATCGCTTCAGATTACCTATTGTGCGTTGTCCATTATAGCACGTCACCTGGACAGTAAGAGCAGCAGCAGCGGCAGCTGAAACACTCACAGCATTCAACATCCTCATCTGGCGAACAAAAGGCGCCCAACTGTTGACACAATAACAAAGCACACTTATGAAGTCTGTGGGCGTTGATGGGTGTTAAGGACGTTTGAGTGTCAGGATTGTGAGTGGAGTGTTAATTTTAGGCTATTTATAGCTGGACACTAGCTTTAAGTTCAACCAAAAATAAGACTTCAAGATAATAGCCAGCAAGAAAGGAAACCCAGTGACCCAGACATATCTACCCTTAGCTAAATGCGGAGCAGCTACAAGGAACTATGAGCTCATGGACTGTTCGTCTAGCACTAGCCTAGGTTCAGGTGCATTTTGACTCTAGCCTGAAGGCACTTAGTGCGGGACGGGGGTGGCTAGCGGGAATGGAAGCATTTCTAAGGTTTCACATGATGAAAAAAGCAAAACAGCTGGCGGAAGTAATCGACGCTGTTCATACTCTTGAAACCAGAATGGAATAAAAGTGAAAAAGAATTTTCCTTTTAATTTTAAGAAGATTTAAGGAGAATAAAACCCATTACATATGGTAACTATAGCTTTAAACAATAGGTTATGTCTTCAAGGAATTCTTACAGAAAAATTCACATAGAAAAGTTTAAGTTACAGAAGTTTCACTGTACATACATTTATAGCTTATTTTTCAATCTGAGTCAAAAAAGCATTTTTCTTAGCTTTTTGTACTTTTTAGCTTTAAGTCCAATATACCCTTTCCTTCCCCATTGAAAACAGTGTATGCCGTAGAAGAACTCGCGCAAACGCCAGCGCAATCCTCTAAGCATTCAAGTCAGTTGAACGCGCAACGTTGCCTCGCACAGTAGGGGCTTACAGTTTGGCAAGCACAATCGCTCTCAAACTTGAACGAGCGCACGCTTCACAATTGCTCTAAAGTGTGCCTCTTAAACTGTGGCGAGCGTGTTAAAGGAGTAAAAGACAAAAGGACGCTTTTTGATTGTGAATCTCTGTGCAAGTTATTTAAAAGTAATCTCGTTGGTTGTTATTGTTGCTGGATCGCGTACAGTTATCCGCTTCTTGGACTGTTAAAGCTGTCTTTTTGGGGGAGGAAGCCGTAAGAGTGTTCAAACCGTTGTTGTTGTTGTTTGAAAATCGTTAAAAATAGGAAAAACTTTGCGACTATGTCACGAATTGTGTGAACGACTTAAATACATCGAGATATTAAACACACACACACACAGACAAACAAACAGAGAGAGAGAGAGAGAGAGAGAGAGAGACAGCGACGGCTGCACTCAGGATACGCATGGACAAAGGCACAATGAAGCGCAAGCAGAGAAGATACAGGTTGGTTTTACAAGCACTGTTAGTTTTATGAGCACTGTTATAAGGGGTGAACTTTGGAATATGTTCAGTAAACTTCTTCGATACTTTGTTATATGATTGTAAGACCCTAAAGTATAATAAACTCAAGTTTCGGAAAGACAACTTTTTAAGACAGTTATTCTGGACGATTTTGATGAATTATCCTATAGCTTTTTATCTGAGATATTGAAAAGAAACTGAAAGTTTCAAACTATCTAAATCGTTTATGTCAGTGCCGAGTGAAACCTCTATATTTATACCCTGAACCCATTGAAAATGGCTAAAAAGGGTATCATTATAGTTATAGTTTTGTGCAAAACTATGTAACAGGCAGAAGGAAGCATCTCCAACCCCATAAAGTATATATATTCTTGATCAGCAACAACAGCCGAGTTGATATAGCTCTGTCGTCTGTCCGTCTGTCCGTATGTATGTACGCGTCGATCTCAGAGACTCCAGATTTGGAACATAAGCTCGTCTAATCCCTAGGCAGTACAAGTTTGTTTCAAATTTTCGATAACTCTTCTCGTTTCCGATATACACATGTAATCGATAACAACAAAATCTTGAATTTGGAAAACTTTCAAATAGCGTTTATAACATTACTCGATATAATGAGAATCTGTGAAATTTTTATTCAAATCGGTTGACAAACTCCGGAGATATGGAGCATTGAAGTTAAGTCAAGTATGCAGTATGCACACACACACACACATACTTGCAAGCACTGGCTGTACGCGTAAAGTATAGGGTTCAGGGTATAGTCTTCTCGACTAGAGCATTGTTACTTGCTTTTCCTAACTTGAGAAACTAATTCGATAAAAATATCTTCTTACAGTTTTAGAGCAACTGTTTAGAAAGCACTGCCTTATCGTTTACAGTTTTCAGGTCACCCTGCTTGATGTAAACTGGGAAATGCTTATCCACTAACTATGCTTGATATATTCTTACTTAGTTCTGCTTCTTCTTCCACACACAGAACCACATTCAATACGCTCCAGCTGCAGGAGTTGGAGCGTGCCTTCCAGCGCACCCACTATCCGGATGTCTTCTTTCGGGAGGAGCTGGCGGTGCGCATCGAACTGACCGAGGCGCGTGTTCAGGTGTGGTTTCAGAACCGCCGAGCCAAGTGGCGCAAGCAGGAAAAGATCGGCGGTCCGGACTACAAAGAGGATTCGGGACTCGATCTCAATGTGGACTTCGATGATAGCGCGGTGCTGGGACAACTGGACAGTGCATTGGGTAAGTGAGGAGAGAGACATGGAGGAAACGGTTTAAAGATCCCTTCACTTTCCAGGTGGTGGTGGCACCCTGCTGCCGGATACGCCGCCACAGTCATCCAACTCGCTGGACATTGAGCTGAAGGCACCGTATGGAACTGGAGGACTTTCGCCTTCCCGACTGTCGCCCAACATCTTTCTGAATCTGAATATCGATCACCTGGGATTGGAGCGCGGTGGCAGCGGTCTGTCCATGGAGTGGTCCACCTACCCGCCATCCACAAGCTCCGCGCAACAGACAACAACAATACAACACCAGCAACATCAACAGCAACAGCAACAGGAGTTGCAACAGGAGCTACAACAGGAGCTGCAACAGGAGCTGCAACAGGAGCTGCAACAGGAGCTGCAACATGAGCTACAACAGGAGCTGCAACAGGAGCTACAACAGGAGCTGCATCTGCAACATCATCCCCAACAGCAACAACAAGAGTTGCAACAGGTTCGGGAACAGCAGCAAGAGGTTTGCACCTTGCAACACCAGGCGCTGGCCAGTGCCTTCGGTGCCTCCCTCGATCTGGACATGTCGGATACCTCCGCCTACGACGAGATGAAGTTTCTCAGCGTCGATCAGTTCACGATCGATAGCTTCAAGGCGGATTGCATACTGAGCATGGAGCTGGACGATAAGCCGCATTCACTGACACATCCCAGCCACGTCGCCGACAACTCCACCGCCTATGAGGAACAGGAACAGTCTGCTCTGCACTCGCTCTGTCTGGACGGGATCGGCTTGAATCCCAACTTTGGCAGCCTTTCGCTGCTGTCCGCGGAGCCGTCTCCAAAGTCGCCGCCTTCGTTGCTGGTCCTGGATAAGGCGTTGCCCTCGCTCAGCATCGGTGTGGATGGGATTAGTGAGCTGGTGGAGCAACTGCATCATCATGTGGGCGTTTAAGGCATCAACTCTTAACTGTATCTAGTCGAATTCTAAGCATAGTTAATGTGTTTTTAGTTTTAATTCATAATCACTTTTCAATATATATCCTTAAGGTGCTTGTATTACGAACTAATCAAGGACTCTTTCACTCCGTTAGGAAAGTACCTGAAACTAGCTAAACATGTAACCTTGTTCCTTGTTCCTTTCACTCCTACGCTCCCTTCCTTTCTCTTGATTTTCTCTAACTCTCCTGCCCAATATTTTGAGCTATTATCCTGCCTGGCATATGCTTCTAAGGATTCCCAAAAATCACTCGTGTGTTTCCTAACAAAGAACACAGCCAACCCCCTCTCTTCCCTCTTCCCTCTCTCTCTCTGTCTATGTTTGGTATTTGTGGCTCGGATTAGAGCCAACTAATTGTATGATTTTGAATGGATTTCGGGTTTCCTCTCTCTCTCTCGGTTTGTTTGTTCAACACACACACACACACACAATTGTGGAGCGCGCGAATATTTGGGGCGCCTCCGGGCTGAGTGTACAACAAAAAGCTGTCCCTACCTACCCAACTCGCCTCCATTGACCACAAATCCTTATGCTCCCCTCTCCCTCTTTTCCCCTCTTGTAATTTCCATTAAGCGTCATTAGCACAATGGCTGGGAATCCTTGTTATAAGCTGCATTGAAGGCCTAAGCCGGCCAAGCTCTCTGTCTTATGGATGCCCTTTGGCTGGCGGCGGCTCCACAGTCAAAGCAGGGCTTTAAATAAGGCCCCAACCCACCTCTGCCCCACCCTGCCCTGCTCTGACCCGTCCTCCCCTGCCTCGTCCTGCTCTGCCCCGTCCTGCTCTACCCGCTCAGCTCTGCCCCACCCTGCGTTGCTCTGCCCCGCCCCGCTCAGCTCTCTGATCCCAGCCGGCAACGTGGAACTCTCAGCTTAACACCTTTGTTAAGCTCTTTGTGGATTTGCTCCTCTTCACTTGGCCGGGATGCGGCGTTTGCTCTTAGTCAGGCAGCCAGGAAGGCAGGGAGGCAGGGAGGCGGCATTCACCACACAATGAGCTAATTGCTGATGAGTTAACCTCACAGCGGGACAAACTCGCCACGGTCGGGCCACAGAACCACAGGACATTCGCCAAAATGCACTATCCTGCACTGAGAGAAACTAAACGGAATGCTTTGTGCATGAGAAATCATTTGAAAATGTTAATTAAATCGTTTATAGCAGCGGGGAACAGGGGTAAATTACCCCTTTTTGGGTAAAAGTGAAAGTTGGGGGGTTAAAAATGAAACTGAAAATTGTGAGTAAAAAGTAAATATTTTAAATTTATATTATTTTGTAAACCTGTTAGTATTTCTTTCAACTTAAAGAATTTAGAGGACCATTTGTTTTTTTTTTATTTTTATTTCCTTTTTTTATATTTTTTTCCTTTTTTTATTTTTTTTCCTTTTTTTTTTATTTTTTTTATTTTTTTTTATTTTTTTTTTTAAATTTTTTTTATATATATATATAGATTTTTTTTGGCTTCTTTTTACCATATATGAAGGGGATAACCTTTTTTTTTATTTTATATATATATATATATATATATTTTTTTTAGTTTTTATTTTTTTTTTAATGTTTTGCTTTTTGTCACTTCCACTAAATATATTTAGGGGTAATGATTACAAAAGTTCCCGGCCGCTGGTTTATAGCTATAAAACTCCTTCAACTGACTGACTGCTATCAACGCACAGCCTAAACTATAGCTATAGCTAACTAATTTCTTTTTAGAAAAGTTTAAGTTACACAAGTTTCACATATTGCTTATAGCTTATTAATTTTTTAGTTAAAGGATAACATATGAAGCGTAGGTGAACACTTAGATTGGGTCATCAAAGGATGAGTTTAAAGTACGATTTTTCTGCCAGTGTTAATCAAAAATTTGCTTATTGTCTGGTTGCTATTGGATAATCTGCGCAACAATGTGACGCAACGACACGCAACTGTCTCTGGGGTTGCGAGGCGATGGGAATGGGAAGGGTTGGGATGGGTTGGGTTGGGTTGTGCCAGGTCCTTGCTGGTTCGTTCAGTGAGGCGTTGATCAACCCCGTTCAGATCCTGTCAGACATGCACACATGATTTGAAATTAATCGAAAATGTTTCGTGCAAAGTTTAAAGGACACGCAAGGAGCAGAAGGAGGGGCAACTTGAGGCTATGTGCACAAGGACCACAAACTTTAATCGATAGTCAAATAAGCGACGAACGACAGAACAATGTCTGGAGACCAGTGTGTGTGTGTGTGTGTCGCCAGCAAGGATAACAAGGACAATGACGTTAGCAAGCTTGCATTGTATCCTTATTCACTCTCTCTCACAGTCTCTTTGTTCTGTTGCTTTTTGTGCTGTAATTTCTCTAACGTTTGTTTATATTTTATATTGAATTTGCCTCGGGCCGCATAAACGCAATAATCGCATATTTTATGGATTAAACTCACCTGCTCGCCTGCTAATCTATTAAAAATTTAGCCCCGGGCCCCGGAAAGTATGCTTCAACATGTGTGTGGGTGTATGATGTGTGGGTGTATGATGTGTGTGTGTGTGTGTGTGCGAATTCTAATTGGAGTTTTTGGCTAACAGTTCACAACGGGTCAGTGGGTTCATCGGTCATGGTTCGAAAACTAAGTAAAATATGTTTACAGCTAACTCGAATCCTAAACACGCTTTTAACGCTTCGAAAAGGAACTTCAAAAGTGTGAAATATATATTTAAAGGATTGGTAACTAAGCCTTAAAGCAAGTAGATTGATTCCTATTCATTAATTTGATGAGTTTGAAAGGACTTTCAAATATTTTTGCCCAATTGCCGACGGCATAAAGGAAATTGATGATTAAAAAACTAAAACTGATCAGTAATAAGTTAATATATATATATATATATGATATATATATATATCGAATCCTAAACACACTTTTAACGCTTCGAAAAGGAACTTCAAAAGTATGAAATATGGTTTTAAAGGATTGGTAACTAAGCTTAAAGGAAAGTAGATTAATCAATATTTATTTATTTGATGAGTTTTAAAGGACTTTCAAATATTTTTGCCCAGTTTCCGACGGCTTAAAGACAAATGATGATGAAAAAACTAAAACTGATTCGAAATTTGTTTAGTTATATATATATATATATATATATATATATTAGTTAGTTTAATACCTTTAAAGTTGTTCCTTGCTTAATACACAACTGAAGCATCCCCCAAACAATTCAATACCCTTTTTTGCGACAAGGTTATTTATAGTAAATAACTTATGGACTTCATGGAGAAATAACGAAATGCTGAAATGCTGAAATACTGAAATCCCTGCTCCTTTTGAACTCAAATGAGTTATTCATTATGGGTTTCATTCATTTGCGAAACGAGCGAGCATACCACATATATATATTAAATAATGAAATATTAAAATCAATGTGACGAGAAGGAACCTAGACCCACCCCACCGCACCCCTCCCTCAGACCATGCAAAAAGCGGAGGTGTTCATGTGAATAAATTGCAATTAACAATATTTTTTTTATTTCAACAAACGAAACGGCGACGAAAGGACTCGCATACATGCATATAGCAAAAAAAAGCCACTCATTTAATTAAAGGCAAATTTAATGGGTAAATATTTCATTTAACACACACACACACATGTGTGTGTATATGACGCTTAAATGTTGGTATAATTTTTATTTTAAAAATACAAAAAACTTTTGCTTGCCATGTAAATAGGATGTAAAGGATATGAAGCAAGGCAATGGAGGGTGAGTGAGGGGAGTTAGGGGGAACGCATGTGCAGCCGGACGTATATTAAATTTCGTGTTGTTGATAGAGTACGGCAAAAAAAGAATCAAATATAATGTGAAGCGTGCAACAGCAAAACAAAAATCTAAATCAAAATTAATAGAGTGCAAATATTTGTAGATTTTTACACGAACTATTAACAAGGCTCACAAGCAAATAAACGCTAGACCCAAAAACCAGGCTAGCCTGGAAATACGAAACTCGAGATGTCAGAAGTACAGAAACACCAACAAAAAAAGAAAGAAAAGAGAAGAAGCAGAAGCAGACACGACCTATGCAAATAGTCTAGCGTGAGTGAGGGACAGAGCATCAGACAAAATGGCGACGGCCAAAGCAAATCAAAGATGGTCGAACCAAATGAGGTGACACACACAAGGTGAGGGGTGGATGAGGGTAGGGAGAGTGAGAGGGCAAAGAATAAATTTGAATTTTGGCCACCTGGCTGAACTAACTGACGTCCAAGGCTGATGTTGAACCTGATGATGGGAACACAAAGGAAAATAACAAGCCAAAGATGTCACAAAACAAAAGGCACAAACACACACACACACACACACACGTACAACTAAAGTACACAAAAAATTGGCAACACAACAACTAGCTACTCTCTGGCAACATTGCAGTTGAAGAGTAGCTGCAAAACAACAGCAACAATGTTGGCAACAATAACAGCAAAACACAACGGCTACGAAAAGTCATTGTTAAAATGGTTATTCAACTGTAAAGTGCAAAATACAAAACAAGTAGGTAAAAGCAAAGGCAAAGGCAACGGGAAGATGCTTTTGCAAACTAGTGCTGCCAAAGCTGAAATTTAAAAAAGCTAAAAACAGCTAAACATGAAGAGAAATATTATCTGTAATGAACAAATATTATGCAAGTCTAACACAGATTTCAAAATCAGTTTAAAAACATTTGATTAATTTCTAAATAGTATTTGAAAAATCAAAATAAACTCACAACAAGCTAAATGAACTTATCACAGCCGGAGCTAGCTTTAAAGCTGACATCACTGTTGGCAAGTGCCGTTACAAAACACTGGTTTTGCGTACAATTACGATGTGCTGGCGGGAAAGAGATAGCTTGAGCGCATGATTTGCTTGTGTGTGTGTGTTGATGCAAAAATGCAAATGAAATCGGACAACAGTTGAAGAAGAAGACGCAGTTGCCAGCTATAGAGATAGATACAACTAAAGTTGTGCAGCTCCTCCCCCACCCCTTTTGAGCAACGCTTTAAGTACGCTCTATATCTTTATAACTGTAGCTTTTGATGTGTATTATCTAACCTGGCACCTCCGCCTGCCTGCCCGTAAATTGGCTTCCACAAAATGGAAAATTATTTTCAGATTGACCAGCATCGAAGAGTTTTGGCCCCGTTTATCTTGGCCAAAACTTTTGGGGCGTTGTCAAAAGTGCTCGTATTACGGTACTGCCGGCCAGGTGTGAACAAATCTCATCGGGTCTTCCTCTCAAAAGGCGATAAACTTTGAGGCTGCTGCAAAACCCACAAATAAAAACATTTTCTTTTTCTTTATATTTTTTTGCATGATTTCTTTTGCATTTTTTTTCTTTTATTATTATAATGGTTTTGTGTTTCTTGTTTTTTGTGTGAATTGTTTAATAATTTAATTTTAACATTACTTTTATAGCATAGTGTTATCGTTATCGTTATCGGTTTGTAGGGTTACCTTGCTTATTTTTGTATACACTTACATTTAAATACAGTGTTCGTTCGGAAATTGGAACTAATTACAAAAGAAACTCTTAGTTAAAACTTTTGCTTATTTTATTCTAAAGGATTTGAGAGGAATTTTCAAGGAAAAGCTTTTCCAAAGGAGATTCAATAGATTTGTTTGAGCTTTAAAGACTTCAAAGTTCAAAAAATTTTATGAGTTTTAAGGAAAAATTTGAAAGATTTTCCAACTTCTTAGAGATCACTGTATGAGCTTTTTTTTTAAATTTTTTATTATTTTTTTCTTGGACACAAAACAACTAGATAAAAATTCACAAGCACACACACACACAGACACATAAACACATACACACATACATTTAGTAGTGACTGTACATTTTGACTAATATCCTAAAACTTTTCACTTAAAGTCAACAACTTAAAATAACAACAGATTTTTTATTTATTATTTAAAATTTTTTCAATTACAAATATCTTATTTATATACAAAACAAAAAGGGACGAAAGCATGAAACTATATACAGGATAAAGGATACATATGCATATGGCTTAGGCTACTTCCAGATCGGAGGATTCATCGGCATCGCTATACTGATTGGGATCACTTTTGATGTGCACCAATTGTGTGGCATAGTCGCATTTGATGGCAGCGTTGCCACCTGACAAACTGGGCGATGAGCCAGTGTTGTTGTTGTTGCCAGTGGTGCCATTGTTGTTGTTGTTGTTGTTGTTGGTGGTAGTGCTGCCACATTGTTCCTCCTGCAGCTTACGCAGTCGCTCCTGCTCCTCCCGCTTCTGTTTGCGCCACTTGGCTCGCCGATTCTTGAACCACACCTGAAAGGAGAGGGTAGAGAGGAAATGGGTCTTAGTTGGCTGTCTTGGTAACGTTCGGCGTAGGGCTTCAAAAACACTTTCATCCGTTTTTCAAATTATATTTCCTATTATTGCGCTCGCGACTTCTTTTTCCTTCCCTCAATTGTAAATATTTTAATGTTTTTTATGGCTGCTTCGTCCTTTTTTTCTGTGTTTTGTTGGTTTATCTGCGTTGAGTCGGTTGCCTAACAACCGTAGTACACCCCCCACAACCCCCACCTTTCACTGTTCATGTTTTTTCTTGCGCCTGGCTTTTACATTTTCCGCCTAATTAGTTAGCTTATTGTAATTGTAATTAATGTTGAAACAAAAATTCGCGTTTTTTTCTGTGTGTTTGCCTTTGCTCCCTGTGCATTTTGGGCCTTTTTAATTAGGTGTAGGCCACACCCACTAACAACACCAACCACCCAATCACCCAGCCACCCAACGAAAGGCTCGTTTGGCCCGTCCTACTTAGTTAATTAAAACAAAAGCTGGAGTCAAGTGACTTAGGGGTTAATTTGCTCTGGTTTGAAGGCTGAGTGTGGGTGGAATGGGCAGCACTGGCACTCGCACACTGGGCAGCATTGCAACCCCTAGTCTCTCAGCTGCTCGTGTGTCTCGTTGTCATTTTGTTGTCTCATTGGCAACGGGGTGGAGCCACAAACACCAATACAAACACAAATACAAATACAAATACTGGGCAAAAATCGTTTCGAAAAACTCTCACCCAATCCCAAAATGGCAGAATGCAACCCCTATTTGTTATTATTTGCTAAATAAATACAGCGCGCCGAATAAAATAATGTTGCTCAACAACAATTGCACAATTGCAACAAAATAAAACCGAAGAAAAAAAAAACATTGAAGCGAAAAAGTTTAATTAGAAAAATTAGCAAAGTTGAAGAAAAAGTTTTTTTTTCGAGCTTTTTTGTGTTATTATTTGTGCGAAGAGTGAAATGTTTGCACAGCATTTCCCCTCACCGCGCCCCTTGCAAATGTTTATGCAGCAAATCGACTGAATTTGTTGAAATAACAGTTAAGAAAGGAGAACAGGAGAAGAAGCAGCAGCTGAGGGGGCGAATGACATGAACATGCGGAACGAGAGCAGTGTTGGTAAATGCGCTAAACTCATAAGCATGAGCAACTGGCAACTGTCCAGTGCTGCCCACTCAAACTGCTCCCATTCTACTGTCTCTTTCTAACTGCTTGAGCTCATTTAAGTTTGTGCAGCTGTTGAAAGCCGAGCAAAGATGAAGACGCAGAGTGAGGAGGTAGCTTATTTACTTAGGACATGAGCATGCCAAGGCAAAATGGCGGCAACCCTGGCAACCTTTGAACCCCCAGACTGGCAACGCTGCCAGCTTTGAAGTCCTGCCACGCCTCGTTGCAGCTGTCAGAATGCATTGCGTTCGAAACGTATAATGAATTTAATGTTTGGCATCTAATGCATTTTTGATTTCAAATAATTAAATTTTACCAAAATGCCTACAGTCAGATGTGTGCGTGTGTCTGTCTGTGTGCGTGTGTGTGTGTGTGTTTGTTTCTCTCTATTTATTTTCATAATTTCATAATTTTCTGAGAGCTTAAGTTATTAAAGCCACACACAAACATTTACATGCCTAAAAATAATCTGCAACAATTTTAAACCTTTTTTTTTTTTCAAATATCAAATATTGAGGAAAAAAATGTTTTCAAGTTTTTTTGACTACACAATACTCTATTTTAAGGTTGATTTGGGAATTATCAGGAATTTGATGGGTAAAATATATAGGTTTAGGGATTTTTAGAATATAAATTAACTTAAAAATCTTTAAAATCTTTTTTTCAAATGTCAAATATTGAGGAAAAAAATGTTTTCAAGTTTTTTTTTGACTATAGAATACTCTGTTTTAGGGCTGATTTGGGAATTATCAGGAATTTGATGGGTAAAATATATAGGTTTAGGGATTTTTAGAATATAAATTAACTTAAAAATCTTTAAAATCTTTTTTTTCAAATGTCAAATATTGAGGAAAAAAATGTTTTCAAGTTTTTTTTGACTACAGAATACTCTGTTTTAAGGTTGAGTTGGGAAATTTCAGGAATTTAATATTAGAAATTTATAGCCCTAAGGATTTTTAGACAATAAATAAACTCAAAATCTTTAAAATCTTTTTTTTTCAAATGACAAATATTGAGGAAAAAATGTTTTCAAGTTTTTTTTGATAAATTAAATTTAATTGAATTAAATTTTTTTGAAATTATATAGGCTTAAGGATTTTTAGATAATAAATCAACTCAAAATCTTTAAAATCTTTTTTTTCAAATGTGAAATATTAATGAAAAAAATGTTTTCAAGTTTTTTTTTAACTATAGAGTATTCTGTTTTAAGGTTGAGTTAGGAATTTTCAGGAATTTGATAAATAAAATTTAATTGAATTAAATTTTTTTAAATTATATAGGCTTAAGGATTTTTAGGTAATAAATCAACTCAAAATCTTTAAAATCTTTTTTTCAAATGTTTTACTAATTTTTTTTTATATTTTTTTCTTTTTTGCAAACCAAATTCTCGCTTTTATAGAGTATCTATCTATAAATTTAGCCATTCACTTAATTATGACCACATTTATTAGCCATAAATTGTTAGCCCATGCAACAGTTGAAAGCAAAAAAATAATCTAAATAAAAAAACGCGTGAAAAAAGGCAGCTAGCGTTTTTAAACGCCTGCGGTTGTGCGACGCGTTATTAAAGTTTCATATTTTAATTAACCGTTAGCCGGCGCCAAACGCATTGAACTCTAATGCGTGGGACAGGGAAGGCAACATTGAACGTGCAAAAAACCTAATCCCGTAATTTCTACAACCAACAGTGGAGTAGCTTGTGTGTGTGTGTGTGGCATGGTCACCCTAACCTCTGAGGCGATTTGCCACCCCGTTTAAAATCTGACTAACGCACAACATTTGCAATAACCGCGGGCGCGTTTTTTGGCCTGCACACAAAAAGTTTTCGCTGTTCAAATTTTTCCCCACAAATTAAATAAACACAAGTGCAAAAAAAAAATAGCTGAGTGTGTGTGTGTGTGTGTGTGTTGTAGGTGTAGTGTGAAGTTTATCCCATGTGTATCAATGAAAAAGCCCGCATGCAAATTGAGATGGCTCTGACCGAAAAAAATGGCTTGCAAACACAACAAAATGGCTGCCGCTTGGAGCGAGAAACTTGGCATGCATGGGCTCGGTCTGGCAACACTGGCCGCCTCGTTGGCCGCCTTGGCAAATATTGCCACAGATTTTTCAGGCAAAAGCGCATAAATCGCTGATACGTCGAAATCCGTGCCCCCCAAAAAAAGCAAAAGGGGTCAGGGGGGGGCGGTAGAGCTGGGTAGCGTAACGCATTGAAAACGTGCATGAAATCCATTGAACAAACAGACCGACGGCAGTTGATTTTTAATTAACTACAAAAGCGCTTTATGGCCAGACAACAGTTCGTGCCGAAGAGGGGGGGAGTGGAGGGTTAGTGGTAGGTTAAACGTACCATTTTCTGTTATTGTTTGCGGCGTGGAGGCAGACGTAGTAAAATGCTGACCAGTGTTGCCCCACGTTGCAGCAGCAGATTACTAAAAGTGCATTCCAGCGTAAAATGTTGCCATACATACAAACAACATACACACACACACATACATATATGTATGTATGTTTAGTTCTGGCTGGTCAGCTATGATAACTTTGCGCTTCGTTAATCGTCGCAGCTGGTGACGTCTAATTTTCATGTTTTTACGGCAACGGTAAAATTTTGCCCAAAAGTCAAAACACAGAAGTTTAAAAAAATCCCATAAAGTCAAAACTGCACAATAGTGTGTGTGTGTGTGTAGTTGATTGTGTGTGTCACTCTGTATTTTTGTAATTGTGTGTGTGAACGAGAGAGGAGGAGCCCTGGGGTCAACTCAAAATGGCGGCGCTGCCTTTGCTCGATGCTCTAATTAGTGAAAATTGGCAACGCAAGTCGGTTGGAAAGTTCGTCACACACACACACACAGAGAAAAGCTTCAAATGAGCAAGAGTCGTACCCTCTGATCCCCCTCTCCGATAACCAAAAACCAGTCTGTGTCACACAAATTGCTGTCGATGTTTCGTGTTGTTGGATTAAAAATCGCGCAGCCGTGAAAATTGCTCGTTACGCATTTCCCACTGGCTGCAGTTGTTGTTTTTGTTGTTGCTGGTTTGGTTTTATAACAAGGCAGCAAGAACAACAGCAGTTATGTGTGTATGTAAAAGTGCTTTAACTGGTTACGTGCATGTAGCATGTGCACTAATTAAAGGCGACAATAGACGCATGACGTCACAATTGCTCATCACTAATTGCATTGATCATCCACTTGGCAACTCCGATTGCTTTTCAATCAGATCAATCGCTCTCGCTCTCTTCGGTCAAGTATCGCACGTCACGTGAGTATCGATATAAATCTCTCGATACTAATGCTGTCTAATTTGGCGTGCACAAAGTAGCGGCAGAGCTGCAGAAAATTAGCATAAATACAAAATAAGCAACAATAAGTGAATAAATAAATACAAATTAATAAATATAACATATATGGTTATGTTATAAGGTGATATTAATAGTGCAAAGTCGTGAGATAATGTAAATGCGAGTGAAAAGTGTAAAAAGTAAAGTGAAAAAAATCAAGTGCAATAACTGTAAATGGTTGTCAACAACAACAACAACATTGGCAAAAGTGTAAAAGGCAGCGCCTCGATGTCGCGTGCGTCTGACAAGGACGGAACGAGTGAGGTGAGTTTTTTTTTTACTTTTACGTTTGAGTGATAATTTAAATCGTGTCGGATGCCCATCAGACAAGCTGGTAAAAATAATGTAAATTCCAGCGGAAAAATGATGAAAAAAAAACGCTACATTTTAACTGTTACTAATCGCTGGGCATTAAAGAATCCAACTGGGAGGGTGACCTTTTAAGAGCTTAGCGTTGTGCACCTGTACCCCACATACCTCACTCCCTTGAGCAACTTCACCCTCTTTTAGATCAAGCTTAGCGCGTTTTTGTGTAAATTTATGCAGCTTCGAGGCCAATTTTCGCTCCACACACACACAGACACACACACACAATATTTGTCTATGGTTACACGCTTCGACAGCCAAAACTGTAAAGCAAACATGAGGCGAACGTCCCCCCTCCCCGCTCGTTCTGCCTTGGGCAACAAACGCACTTTGCGCACCGCAAAAGTCCCGCGAGAGTTGAGAGTTGCGAAGAGTGTGAGTGAGAAAGAGAGAGCAAGACCCTTAAATTGCGAAACGAAAAATTTGTGCTCAAGTGTTTGAATAACGGAAAATTATGAAAAATTATAACAACAATAAGTGAGTGAGACTGTGTGTGTTTGTGTGTGTGTGGCAACTCTGGTGGTGGGTGGTTGGGTCTCTTTGTTTGTCCTGCCGCCGGCCACTTTTACAATATGTTGTTTTTGTCTGCCTTTCGGTTTTTTTTTTTCACTCTCCTGAAATTAACGAAAATCTGCTGATTCCAGCTCATTGCCATTTTAATTTCGAAGGGAACACCCCCAAAACTTGATAAATGCATGTCTTGTTTATTATTGCTACCGAGAATGCAATAATATTAATAAATTATTATCATAATAATAACAACAACAACAGTGATTGCCTAATTGCTGTAGCAATGCACCACCGCAGGTGGCCCAGATCCCGTCAACATCAAAAGGAACACCTCCAAACACACACTTGAAGAAAAACGTAAGTACTTGATTTCGAACCTTTTATCATTTATTTATTGTCTCCGTCCTGTGAGAGGGGCGCAAATCCTGCCACGATGATCACAAAACATGAGTGCGCACATTCTCAGCGACCCTTTTCCAACAACAATATTTGAGAGAGAGAGAGAGGGAGAGAGAGAGGCAGAGAGAGTTATTCTAGGCTAAGGAGATGATTACTAATTTCTTGGCGACGACAAAGATAAATATTTGCGCTGCGCTTGAAGAGTTTATTGACTTGCCAGCGACGACTGAAACGATGATGACGATCATTATCATTATGATTGGAATCCAAAATCGAAATCACCTCAATCACTTGAGCTGCGGGATTAGGCGTATTTGACTTGCACGCACCAATGAGAACAAAAAAACTCTGAAATAAATAAATAAACGAAACGAAACGAAACGAGGAGAGGCTCTGTGTGGTCACAAGATTTGCTCTCAGCTACTGTTTTACCCGAACCGAAGAATCGGAGAAGAAGCGAGTAGCAAAAGATTCCTCAACACACTCGACTGTCTAAATAAAAATAATAATTGTAAATGATGAAGTCAAAATAAGCAGATCATTTAAATGGCAATGGGAACCCAAAACACACACACACACAATCACACACACACAATCACACAACACACTACTACACACACACTACTATACACACACTACTACACACACACTACTACATACACACTTCTACACCTATTCACTACTATACTCTGCATACGATTTGTGATTGTGATTTAGTGATCGGTATTTATACCCTGTAGAACATTTAAAAGGGTGTATACTCTGCATATAATTTGTGATTTTGTGATCGGTATTTATACCCTGTAGAACATTTAAAAGGGTGTATACTCTGCATATAATTTGTGATTTTGTGATCGGTATTTATACCCTGTAGAACATTTAAAAGGGTGTATACTCTGCATATAATTTGTGATTTTGTGATCGGTATTTATACCCTGTAGAACATTTAAAAGGGTGTATACTCTGCATACGATTTGTGATTGTGATTTTGTGCTTGGTATTTATACCCTGTAGAACATTAACAAAGGGTGTATACTCTGCATACGATTTGTGATTGTGATTTTGTGATCGGTATTTATACCCTGTAGAACATTTAAAAGGGTGGCAGGGTTAAGAGGTACAGTTGATGATAATATATATCAGCGGATGGGGAACTTTTTAAATCATTACCCCTAAATATTTTTGTGGAACTGACATTACCCACCAATTGCATCATCTCCACCATTTCAAATTTCACTTTTACCCCCCCAAAATTCACTTTTACCCAAAAAGGGGTAATTTACCCCTGTTCCCCGACCGCTGATATATATAATATAATTATATATTTCTTTAGAATATAAAAAAAAAATCGTATATAATACAATAATATATTTCTTTAGAATATAAAAAAAAAATCGAATATAATATAATTTTTTATTTTTAACAAATTTTCTTTTGATTTTCATGTTTTTTTTTACTCAACTGTCTATGTGAACTCAGAGAATATGAAAGCTCGAGTTGCCAAATTTTTTAAGTGGCCTCTAAAATAGCAAAAGGAGCTTAACTTTCATATTTCTTTGTAATAATCCAATAACTTAGCTATATATGTCGCTCAATAATATTTTTTCTAGAAGCTTCGGATAATAATCGCTAAAAATATATAACTATACATATAAAGAATTATTGTTTATGGTTTTTTATCTTCGTTCCCAGTCAAAGGAGTTCTTTTTAGAGTTTTTCTGTTTTTATAAGCATTTTGAGATTTTTTGGATTTTTTTCTTTATATATTATAAATATATTCTTAAACCAATCTAAGGTTATTAAAATTAAAATTATAAGTTTTTTCTTCTCTTTCTAACTTAAGTTAAGAAATCCCTTGATGACACTTAAAATTTTGTATTTAACATAACAGAGTATCCTTGTCGTCGAGCACACTCCTGCCAGAGGACTCTTAGTTTGTTTTGTGATTGCTTGGGCTGTTGTCTTAGGCAAGATTTTTAATAATTATTGCCACTTATGGCATTGCCATAACTATAAAGCCATAACTACCAGACACACACATATATATATATATATATATATGTGTAGGAAAGGCGAGAGCCAAAACTCTTCGCCGTCTTGTGCCGGACGCGGACATGGGCGGAGTGGGCTCAAGTGGTCTCCGAACTGGCACTTGGCAAGCAAATATGCTAAACAGTAGCTGCTGCACAGACTAAAGTGTGTTTTAGAGAGAAAGAGAGAGAGAGAGAGAGAGAGAGAGAGAGAGAGGTGCAGAGAACGCGGAAAGCGGAGTGAGAGAAGCTCTGCTGAAGTTGATTATGCTGCTTAAGTCAATGACGAGCGATGACGATGCATAAGATTTTGGATTTGGATTTGGCTTCTTGGCATAATTGTTATTATTATTATTATTATTGTTGTTGTGGTTGTTGTTGCTGTTGTTGTCCTCTCTGTCAAGTCGCTTTCTTGTATGTTAATTAAGCTCCCGCTTACCCAAACCCCCTAACTATGATGCAGCAAGTTTTTTTTCTTTCTGTTGAACTTTATTTTCAATTTCAATTAACGCCGTTGTGAAATTCCCATTTCAATCCACAAAGTTTCCCATAGCAATCATACATCATACATCACATCATCATACATCACATCAAGTCTTATCAACAGGCAACCTTGGCAATATTCTAATCCGCTTAGAACTTGCCCGCGGTCTCAATTTGTCGCCCCGTTTGCAACAAGGCGTCACTTTCGCCCGCCAGCAAATGTCACACATTTAAGCCAAGCTGAGTCGAGTCGAGGCTCTCATCGCACCAGATTTGAATACACTAATCATGAACTCTTGTTAGTTGTCTTAAGCTCGATTGCAAACATATTCAACTAACAAGCATAAACAAGCATCACAGCCCTAACCCTTAATTGTGTCCTTACACCTACCCCTACTTCAACTCTTACTCCTACTCTCTTGCTCTATAACCCATTTGTGTTATGCACACGCAAATGTCAACATTATGTCGCACTTGGCGTGCTTCTCTCGCTCTCCCCCTCTCTCTGTGAAGTGGGTGACATTATTGTTAGACAAGGGGTAAGTGTTGGCAGTTAGTTGTACACTTAGCATTATTATTGAGTAATTACGAATTGAGTTTTTTGACATTCCGGAAATTAGAATTTATTCTTTATAGGAACAAAAATGTATTCTCTTAAAGATTATGAATAAAATAAAACGAATTTCTCCGGAAATATTCTTGAAATATAGATATTTCCTGCTAAAGTTTAGAATTTTTGATCCAAACCCATTTTAAATTGATCTCCGGAAATTTTCTTGAAATAAAGAAATTTCTAGGTAAATTTCTGAATTCTTTATCCTAACCCATTTTAAATTGATCTCAGAAAAAAGCTGAATATGAACTTTTAATAATGTTTTCTCAGAAAATAGCTGAATATGTACTTTTAATATTGTTTTCTGAGATTAATACAAATTATTTCAATTTTTTTATTTACTTTTTTTTATATTTTTCATAAAAACTATTTTTTTTATATTTTTCATAAAAAACATTTCATAAAAAAAAAAAAAAAAAAAAAATCTTAATTTAATTTTTGTTAAAGAGAAAAAGACTGCTAAAAATCAAAATAAATTTATTTTTGAAAGTTGAAAAAACTTTTCTCACCTCAAACTTAAGTTTATTAAAGTAAAAATTTCCTTATAAATCTAAAATTTATTCCTATTGCTCGTTCCTGTTTCTGAGATTAATAAAAATTATTTCAATTTTTTTATTTAATTTTTTTTATATTTTTCATAAAAACTATTTTTTTTATATATTTTTCATAAAAAACATTTCATTAAAAAAATAAATACCAAAAAAAAAATTACTAAAAATCAAAATTTATTTTTTTTAAAAAGAAAAATACTGCTAAAATTCAAAATAAATATTTTTTTTTAAGTTAAAAACTTTTCTCACTTCAAACTTAGCTTTATTAAAGTAAAAATTTCCTTATAAATTCAAAATTTATTCCTATTGCTCGTTCCTGTTTCTCGTAACTATGAACCCAAAATTTATTTCTATTTCTTCTAACTATTTCTCCAAGTGTAGCGTTCGCTGGTAGTTCAGTTCTTGCTGATTATTTTGCCTGTTTGCATGATTAAACCTTGACCGGCAAAAGCATATTGTCACGGGCAACAACAACAACAAGCGACGGTAATCCTTATCAAAGACGCTTTACAGCGACAGCGATGTAAAAAGCTAACTAACCCCCCACACTTTCACACCGCACCCCTACCCCCGTCAATAAAATTCCGTTTACAAATTAAATTGTCAACTTTTTGGTGCTTGAAATAAATATTTGCTTGTTGTTTGTTGTTTACTCTTTGCTTTGCGTTCATTTCCCACTAATGGATTTCGAATTTTTCGGGTTTTCACAAAAGCCAACCCCCCCCCCCCCCCCACCCGTGGAGAGTTCAATGTACAGAGATTTGTTACTGATTTGCCTAATGTGCGTTCCGGTCTCTCGGAGGGTTGTTGTAAGCAGCGCCCAGGGGTAGGCTTTACATACTACTACCCGATTCCACGGAGATACACACACACAGAGAGAGTGTGTATCTGTGTGTGTGTTGTGTTTACATTGGCAATGATACGGTCATAACCTCAAACTTGTGGCCCATTACTCAAATTAAGTGAATCATGACATTGTTTTGCTGTCGGCAGGACGAAGCGAAGGAAGCGCAGGAAGGAAGCCTCTCAAATGCTAAACGCTGACAACTAAATAAACAGCGAGAAGTTCACAGAGCAGAGAGAACGCACAGTTTGAAGAAGGATGCTTAATGTGAAGAGTGGTGCGGAGGAGAAGGGGGAGGAGGCGGAGGGATAGGCAGCCGCACTCAATTGGTTTCGCGTCGAGCATTAAAACGAGCGTGAAATTAGCGAAAAGAAGTGGAAAATGTTTTTAAAAAGTTTGATCGGATTCGCGTTGCAAAGTTTTCGTAATATAAATGAAATATTTTGGAACTTAAGTGGCAAATGATAAGTTGCTTAAGCATACTTGAGGATTGTACAAAAGCAAGAAAAAGATTTATCTTTTATTTAAGAATGAGTATTTTGATTTGTTAAAAGATTTTTCCAGTTTGTTAAAGAAACTTAAAAATGTGTCAAGATTTTAATCAAAAATTGAATAAAGAAAAGTATGATAAGATCATATTCTTTATCAAGGATGAAAACCATTTTATATACTTGGTTTTAAGATTTGCTATACTTTCTTATAACTTCTTTGTTTCTAAATAAAAGGTTTTGAATTCTTAAATGTTTTTTTTTCCAAGTTAAAAAAACTTCAATTTCGTTGCATAGATTCTAAACTATTATGTTCGTATCCCTCTATGAAAAGGATGAAAACCATTTTATATACTTGGTTTTAAGTTTTGTTAAACTTTCTTATAACTCATTTGTTTCCAAAAAAAACGTTTTGAACTCTTAAATGTTTTTTTTTCCAAGTTAAAAAAACTTCAATTTAGTTGCATAGATTCTAAGCTATTATTGTGTCAAGATTTCAAATAAAAATTGAATAAAGAAATGTAGGATAAGATAATATTCTTTATCAAGTATGAAAACCATTTTATATACTTGGTTTTAAGATTTGTTAAACTTTCTTATAACTCATTTGTTTCCAAATAAAAGGTTTTTAACTCTTAAAAGTTTATTTTTTCCAAGTTAAAAAACCTTCATAGATTCTAAACTATTATGTTCGTATCCCTCTAACTCTTTTTGATTGTTCTTCTATTCAAAAATACTCAGAGCTTTTCTCGAAATCTTCTTCAGTTCCTTTGCCTAACATAATATATTGGTTTAAACCATCTACTCTTCGGTTTTTAATGTGAGTAAAAAGACACTTACCTCGACACGTTCCTCCTTGAGATCCACTTTCAAAGCAAGCTGTTCGCGCAGCACCACATCGGGATAATGCGTCTTATCGAAGGTCGCCTCCAGTTGCTCCAGCTGCTCCTCGGTGAAGATGGTGCGATGACGACGCTTACGCTTCGGCGGCGGACCATGCCCCAAATGCCCCAGACCCAAATGATGCTGGGCATGATGCGACAGATGCGGATGCGTATGCGAATGCGGATGATGTGCATGATGGCCATGTCCGCTTAATCCTCCAGCAGCGCCGCCGTGCCCACTGACATGCGCCTGCATCTGGGCAGCGGCAACGTGGGCAACGGCAGCCGCATGCATATAATTGGGATAAAAGTTTGGATAGGCCACTAAACCGGAAGAAAAAGATACAAAAAAGTTTGAAATTCATGTGGAAAATCCTTAAAAATGCGCATAACAAATGGCTTGCTATGTTTCCAACTGAAATCCTTGGATATTTTAGTATTCATGCCAAGAAATGAATCTGAATTCCATTTGAACTGCAACCGAGAAAACTTTGCATACAAATTTCGGCGAGAAAATGTGCGCACGAATCAACATAAGACCTTCGGAAGAGGGAAGGAAGGAAGTTCAACTCTAACCCCCTTACAACCACCAATCACCCACTCTCACTCCCCCGGCAATCAGTCAATGGACAGCCGAAGGACTTACAATGCAAATCCTCTCACCGCAGTGTTCAAAAATATATGTTGAACCGGAGAATGTGGAAATCATCTTTTACGGCTGAATGACTAATTATGAATAATGCCATTCAGGCGTTAGTCGTTCCAATGGTTCAATGAGTTCCGAATACGAATCCGAATCAAAGGATCCCATTCAATATACATATACGACCTTAAGGTGTTTTACAGCTTAAGCTCAAAGATGCTTTGATTCAGTGTGGAATGTTGTTGGCTGTCTTTCAGGTTAAGTCTTATCCCTAAAGCTAAAGAACAGCCCATCTACATCAGCCCATACTTTGCTATATCCTTAATACATTTGCGTGCCAATATATTGTAGAGGATTTTTTCTGGGAACTTTGCTATGGAAATAGCTGAAAGGAATTTAAAGCTTCGCTGGAAGATTATCAGGAAACTTGAGTTTATTGTGTTTAATCTTAAAAGACAGATTAGATTTTCTAGAAAAATACCAGAAGATTCATTTCCCCAAGGATTCATGTTTCAAAATCACAATCCTAACTTTTTCAAGTCATCATATAGAAATAGAAAATCCCCTTCCCTCTTTGGATTCATTCTGAAGCTTTACTTACCTAAAAAATCGGATGGCGATGCCGCAAAACCGCTTGCCGCCGCCGCCGCCAGATGGCCCAAGTGCAAACCGGGATGCTGCAGCATGGCAGGAACACGTTGCGGCCGGATCGGGCTGGCGGCGGCACTGGAACTGGAATTCGAGTTGGGTGAGGCAGGTGACTCTGTGCTTCGTTTAACTAGACCCAAACCCAAGCTGCCATTAATGTTGTTGTTGTTGTTGTTGTTATGGTTATTGTGACTATTGTTGTTGTTGTTATTGCTGTTGTTGTTGTGGTTGCCATTGTTGTTGCTGTGATGATTGATGTTGTTGTTGTTGTTGCTGCTGCTGGCGGCTGCTGCCACCGCTGCCGCATTGCGTGACCCCAAAATGCTATCGATCGTAAAGAGTGAGGCTGCTGCCGCCGATGCTGCAGTTGCTCCACTCACACGCGGACGTTCCTCATCCAAAATGGTGGCGCCCGACTGTGAGCCATCATCCGACGAGGGTGTCTGTGATTGCGGCTGTTGTTGGTGTTGCTGCTGCTGTTGTTGTTGCTGTTGCTGGAGTACAGATTGCAGACGTTGTCCCAGATAACCGCATTGCTGTGAGTTGAGCAACATGGCGGTGGTCAAATGATAAGCAGCATTGCTGCTAGCATTGTTGCCCGGCGATCGAGAGCGTTGCATCTGGCGCGGAGGCTGCTGTTGCTCGCCGAGATCACTGCCACAACGCTTGAGCATGTAGCCAGCCGGCGGCGAATTCGTTTCGACCATGTTGTTGGGCGGCGGCGTCGGTGGTGGGGAGCCCGGCGATGGACTCGGCGTGCTCACAACGGTGATCTTGAACTTGGCCTTGGCGGCGGCGGCACCACTGTTCTCGCCGTTCGCTAGCTGCGACGGCGTGCTCCACAATGAGGACAGAATTTTGGCGAATGTTAATGTAAGCGTAAGAAATATATAAATTGTTTAATTCACCAACACACACACACACACACACACACGCACACACTGAAAATGCACACGCGACGCGAGAGATCAACGGTTTTTGTGGCAAGCGTGCAACTGCTGTGAACCCTTCTTGTTCGCTCGAGCTGCGAAACTGTTTTGAATGCGGGCAGCAGCAGCAGTTGCCGACGACGACGACGACAAGTTGCTGACACACGCACGCTCTCTCACACACACACACGCATGGCAGACATTTTCAGGCGCTGACCAATCAGCATGCAGCTAGCTGTAAAGCAATCCACGCCTCTGCTAGAGAGAGAGAGAGAGAGAGAGAGAGCGTCGCGCTCTTAGCAGCTGTTTTGCTCTCTGGTATTGTTGTTGCTTTTGATGATGGTGGTGGCTGCCATGGTGGACGCCCTCTGGCTGCTGCGACATCTACATTTACCGTTACCACAAAAGATGGCGCGCTGTTAAAGATAATGCTCGTATCTCCTCTCTGCCACGTGGGCGTGCTACTTACTCTCTTTCTCTCTCTATCTATCAGCCACTGCTGCTGCTGCTGCTGCTGCTTCGTTTTTTTCTTGCCTCCTGACAGTTATTTATACAGATAAAGTCATCACTGACAGCCCCCGCGGCTCGCGCGCGCTCCGCATTGAGTGTGAAGAGATGCGCCATATAAGTGCTGGCCAGCTTGCACTTGTGTGGAGTGTGGAGTGGCATGAAAAATGTTGCCGTAATGTGCAAAAATTATGTGCTGAAGTTCGCGCTGGCAGCGCGGTCACTGTCGCTGCCTCTGCCTCTGCCTCTGCCTCGGCCTCTGCTCGCTGTATCTTAAGAAGATAATGACTAAATTAATGCTTTTATGTTTTTGGCAACACATAAACATCATTATGCGCTCAATCCTCGTGCTCGAGCGTCTGCTTCTTCTTCAGCTATCTCTCTCTCTCCCCCAACCCTCCACCTCTCCACCTGCTGCGTGGTTGGGGCATGCATACAGAAAGGCAAGCCGAATGTGCCGTTGGAGTATATAGCATAAAGTTGCAAGTTTTAACTTTTATAGTTCGAATTTTCGAGATAACTCGAAGTCTTCATTGGTTGATGTCGCATTTAGTGTTGGAAAACATCAAAAGTATAGAAACTGTGCATTAAAGATCCCCAAATGTATTTATGCATATGTGTGTTTCATTGTTTCTGTGTGTTTGTGCATTTTAATCTAAAGTTTCCACATCATACATTCCCAAAGTGCAAAATCCCAAATATCGCCCCAGGCGCACAACAAAGCCAAGGACTAATGATAAATGCCAAAATGGTCCTGTTCTGGTCATACTACATACTACAGTGCCTGAGCTTATGTGTTGCCCCACAATGTTGCACGTTATGTATTCAACTGATTATGAAGGTTGAAGCACCGAAGTACCTCCTCCTCCATTCCGCTCTTGCTGCCTTGGTAAAACGATGAAAGGATCTGGACGACATGTGCGACATGTTGTGCAACGAATGTTGCCAATGCTTTTAGAAATTATTAAATAATTAAGCAAGCCAGCAGCAGTATCGTTACTCTGCTTAAAGCTTCTATGGTTCGTTCTCCGCCGAAGCGTTAATAGTCAGCATCCGCAACAGGAAAGTCCAGCTGCATCCCTACTACAACTACTATTTGCTTATGCTCTGAACTTCTTACATGTTAACTCCCGACGGGAATATGGCGACACACACAAACACACACACACAGTCATTGCTTGTGTATGTTGGTCACTCTGGGATTGCGCCTCGATAAGCTCAAAAGTTGTGCTCGGCAATTCGACACACTCTCATTTTATAATTGTACTCTAGCTGAATAGGGTGTTAGAATTTGCTCATAGAATGTGTTATTAATTGAAGTTTATATATTAATATTAAGTATTCTTGATTAAAATGATGTTAATTGAGTCATAAGTTATTTTCATCTATTTGTTTCTGTTTGAACTCTGGTTTAAGTGCAGTTATCTTGTTGAAACTTGCTATATATGCTTATTTTGAGTTAAGAAAACGAATATGTCGAGGTTGTTTGGCTTAAAATATCATATACCTTTGAAATCAATCGTCGAAAATGATATATATTAACTTAAATTTCTATGATTTCTAGTGAAATCTTAACTATAAGCAAAAGTAATCTTTTTGACATATTTTGGAAACTTTTAATGAACTTAAGATTAGGTTTTAGGCACGCTTTTTAGTTCATAACATTATTTTCTAAATTATTTAAGAGTATTTTCACTTCTGTATTCCGTTAATAGGTTTGTTTTTAGCTACTTCCGGGATTTTTCAACTTTTTGCGTTTTTTTTTTCTGAGCCAAAAAGTTGGAAATCTCGCTGGCGCACTTTTTGTTTTAGTTCGTAGATTGAATTTTAAATAACAAATTAAATTAACTCGACTAAGTATTGTTGCGAGTCTTACCCTATTTCCAACTAGTCAAACTCCTCCCTCCCACTCTGTTCCCCCCTTTAGAAGCGTTGTCGATAGCGGGGAAAAAAAAGTTCAATTGGCAAAGGACTGTGTAAACACTGTGGAATAAAAGGTTTTTCTACTTTTCCAACTGCACATTTGCTTGCTTGTGCTGCTTGCTACATCTGTTCTATGCTTCTTGGCTCATGATGATGGATTTTTATTTCGATTTTCAATTCGATGTTGATTTCGTTTTCGCAAAAATGGCGCCGCCGGCAATTTTTTCCGTTTGCTTCTGTTTTTTTTTTTTTTTGCTTTTTCTACTTTTCTCTTCAGTTGCAAAATTAGAAAAGTTTTCGCTGTTTTTTTTCTTTCTTTTTGTATTTGTTGCTCTTTCCTGCTGATTGCTTTGCTAGATGAGGAGGGGAGAGAGCGGAGGTTGCTGTGTGTGCTGTGCTGAGCTTTGGGTATTTGTCTTGTTAAAAATTTAAGCGAATTTCGAGTGGAAGCCAAAAGCGCTCAAATCAAAATCAGCAACAGCAACGGCAACGGCAACGGCAACACATTGCTTGTGGTGCCTCACGCCTGATGCTGACATTGATATGTTAATGAAATCGTCATCATCTATAATCCTCAGCAGCAGCAGCAGCAACCCCTGGAAACGATTCAAAATGTTTAATGGCCGATCCGTTAGTTTCGATAACACTTGCAAAAAAATTTATTTTCATTTTTATAAACAAGTAATAAGCATTAAGAATAATTATTAGACTTTAAGTTTTAGTAAAGTTCCATAAATGTAAAGTATTTTTTTGGTTTGCTTATTCCATTTTCTAAAAAAAACTAAACTTTTTAGTAAAATAATATTTTATGGCAAGGAAAACAAGCTTAAATCTGGCTTGTTTGATTATTTTTCTTCTTGATTTGAGTTTCTAGATCTTTTTTTTAAAGTTATTTACTAAAGATATCCTTAATCAAGATTTGTTTTATTAGTAAAATAATATTTTATAGCAAGGAAAACTAGCTTCAATCCAGCTTGGTTGATTATTTTTCTGCTTGATTTGAGATTGTAGCTCCTTTTATTAAAGTTCTTTACTTAAGATATCCTTGAATCAAGATTTGTTTTATTAGTAAAATAATGTTTTATGGTAAGGAAAACAAGCTTAAATCTGGCTTGCTTGATTATTTTTCTTCTTGATATGAGATTGTAGCTCCTTTTATTAAAGTTCCTTACTTAAGATATCCTTGAATAAAGATGTGCCATGTTGTTTTTAAGGAATTCCTTTCTTTCTGAACCTAGTAGCTTAGAAAAATATAAGTTGAACTTTTTATTTTATTTTTTTTTTATAGAATGTAAGAATTTTCTTCCCAAACATATTTCTTTTGATTAATAAATTCTTTCTAAAATCCAAAAATTTGTTTATCTGCTTCTGCCGAACTTCTCTCTTAGCTTTTTCCTATTCTCAAATCGGAACTCGTTTTTTTCTCTGAGTGCATTCACACCGGTTTATTTCGTATTCGTGTGTTTGTGTGTTGTCAATTAAATGTTTAATCCAAATATCGTTTTATGCGACGCAGTTTGCTGACACGGACATCAACATCAGACATCAGGCATCAGGAATCGGGCATCAGGCATCAAGGGATCATCAAAAGGGACTGAGGGATCAGTATCCGGATCAGTTTAATCTTGCGATATGCGTAAGCGTGCAAATTGCTATGATTACGCATGCGCCGCTGCCCCTTCGTCCTGAATGATATCATGTGTGTGTGTGTGTGTGTGACAGAGACAACACTGCCATAGAGCTTGTGCGAGAGAGAGATCGCAATAACAACAAAAGGTGCAATAAAACCGAGCGTGTGCGGCCTGTAAAAGTAAAATGAAAACTGGATATTGCACACACGCAGAGCACAAAATGAGAGCAGGATGAATGAAGCGGGGCGTGAGGCAAACAAAATGGTTGCCCGCAACAATTCGGCAGATCAGGAGGCAATATTGAATGGTAGAAGCGGAGAGCGGCGAGAGCTCACAGCAGCTGCTTCTCTCCTCGAAAAGCATACACAATCACAAACGGAGAGCAAACAGCAGAACACTTTGTTAGCCGCCAGGATTCTTTTGTGTTTTGTGTGTGTTTTATGGTTTGTGTTTGATATAAACAAATTTTAGTTGCACTTAGGGGAATCTCGATTGACTCAAAAGATTTTGCGCATAAAATTTGAAATTTACATTCTTATTATCTTCACTAAGTGAAGATTTCTTAGAGAAAGCGATTGAAATTTGGAGCACTTGGGCTTAAAAGTGATTCAATCTTGAATTTAGTTCGTTTTCCTTGACTTATGCTTTAATTTTAAGTCATTTTTCGGAATTCTTGTCAGGTATTATCTCGAAAGACTTTTCTGAAACTTCATTCTTCCATAAATTAGTCAAGATTTGATCAGATTTTGCATAGTTCAAGCTAAGTTTTGTTTTCTAAAGCAATTTTCTATAAAATATTTAAAAACTAAATTTTTCTTAAAAAAAAATTTTTTAAAAAAATTTTCGTTTCAAAAATACATTTTTCGTAAAAAAAAAATTTAAAAAAATTTCATTTCAAAAATAAATTTTTCGTAAAAAAAATATTAAAATTTTTTTATTAAATATTTATATGTTTGATCAGATTTTGCATATTCCTAAAGCTAATTTTGTTTTCCAAAGCAATTTTCTTAAAATATTTAAAAACAATTTTTCTTAAAAAAAAAATTTTAAAAAAAATTTCATTTCAAAAATACATTTTTCGTAAAAAAAAAATATTAAAATTTTTTTTTTTAATATTTTAATTTTAAAAGTAAACAAATATTTTTTTAAGCAATATCTTAAAATATTCAATTTATGTATAATTTTTTTATGGAGCAACTAAAATCGAAAAATGAGCATTACAAATCCTTAATTGAAACTAAAATCAGAAAAATGAGCATTTCAAATCCTTAATTGAATTGAGTTAATGCATTAACAAATAATAAAATTCTTCCGGTTAAAACAATCTCTTTTATTTGCTGGCTGTCATAATTTTTGTTGTTGATTCGATGCGTAATTATAAATTTAAATTATGTGCCTTGAGGATGTTGCCTCAGCTCTCTCCAAGAAAGAAACAAGGCAACAAAATGGGTTGCAAATATTTGCAGACAAAGTAAAACATATATTTTTGGGCACGTTGTGAATAAATCATTGACTGCGAATTGGTTTGAGAGCGACCGCAAATTACTTCAACTCAATTAATTAGACCGGTCCAGGACCGCAGCCAGCGTTGCGTGTGGGCCAAGTTGTGACTTGGTTGTTTGTCTTAACTCTTTTTGCCTGACAAATCGCACAAAACACTGAAAGGAGAAATTGACGCACCTTTTTCTTTCAAAGACAAATAAAGCCAAGCACACATAGAGGTGAGGGAGAGTGAGAGCGGGGGAAAGGCTTGGCAAAGAGATGCCAAAAAGGAGTCTGAGAAAATGTTAGTAGGCAGCTCTTTCCCCTGCCCCCTTGCAGCATGAAGTTGTTCTGTTTGTGTTTGTTTTTACAATTGTCGGAGCCTACGCTACATCCCTCTCTCTCTCTCTCTCTCTCTCTCTCTTACTCCCTCTCTTGCCGTCTCTTGCCTTCTCTCAGCCTTTGTTGCGTTTCTTGTTATCCCGTGTTCTGTTTTGTCTATAAAAAACAATGGCAACTACAATGCGCCCAGCTCAACTGAGCCAAACAACATTTCTAGCTTCCAGCCATTTTTTCTTATTCTCTCTCTCTCCATCTCTGTCTCTCTCTCTTTCGCTCTGCCATTATATTAACGCGA
This sequence comes from Scaptomyza reducta, assembly GCA_035044485.1. Taxonomy (NCBI): domain Eukaryota; kingdom Metazoa; phylum Arthropoda; class Insecta; order Diptera; family Drosophilidae; genus Scaptomyza; species Scaptomyza reducta. The sequence goes on from JAWNNV010000974.1 coordinate 82,652, forward strand.
TCGTTTTTCTGGCCGCTTTTTTCAATTGACCGTTCAAATCGCAACAAGGCTCAGCTGGGATAAGCCATGTTTGTAGCCCCGCAACACAGCCCGAATAAAACGGCACAACATATGATATCTATATGTATAGTACACTGAGAAAAACCCATTACAATTTAGTTTTAAACAAATGTTGCAACATTTTTTGTCTGCAATAAGTTTTTTATGCCATAACATAAAATAAACTTTTAGAAAAATAATTTTTTTCATGAATTTAAAGTGAAAATTTATGTTTTTAACTAGAAATGCAGTATTAATTTAGAGACCAAGCCATGACTTTTAAGGTATTGCATTTGATAATCGGTTGAATTTTGAGGAAGTTATGACTTTGGAAAGTTCTGACCTATCTTCAAGTTCACAAATATTCATAATCGTGAATTTGGTAATGTTAAAAAATGGAATTTATTGACTAAGTTTGTAGTTTTAAAACAACAAATTGTTTTTACTACTTAAACTGAAGGAAAGTTTTTTTTTTTTTATTTTTAAATATTTTTCTAAAGGTTAATTTTTGTTTATATTTTTTTTTTATATATATTTTTTTTTGATTCTTTTAAGTCATATTGTAAACGTAGAATACTTTTCGCTTAGTGTACGGTCACAAAAGGGAGCTCAACTTTGCTCTCTTTTTTCTAACCATTTTCTCTCTTTACTTCACACGCCTCAACTCTGCTGTTCAGGGTTGCCTGCCACTTTGTGCTGATCGCTGATGCGCATTTGATAGCTATTGCTATTGTTGTAGTTGTTGTTGTTGTTGTTGGCGATCCCTGGACAAAGCGTGGCTAAGTCTTTGGAAAATCGCTTTTTGTTATGTTCAACGCTGCCTTTTTATGTTTTAAGGAATCTTCTTTTTTTTTTTGCCTTCGATTTGTTTTTTTCAATTTCCTGCAACTAATTGCGAGAAAAATCGTTAAGACCTGGCACAGATTAAGATATTCCACTATGGATAAAGATTACAACGGGTGGCAGGAGAAGGAGCAGCTGAATCAGCACATATAGTATATATATATATGTTTATTATGACCACTTCTCAATCATGTTTGGAATGAAGGGGTGTGAAGTCGCGCGAGCGTTTTCCACTTGAAAATCTCGTTATCCTGTCAACGCCAGAACAGCGCAGTCATCTCAAGGGTTGCGGGAGGACAGTAAGGGTAGTGAGGTGAAGTGAGGGGGTGTCGAGTCATCTCATCAAGTGCTGTGCTCCAGCAATTGGCAGCTGGCTTTTCCTCGTCGCATATCGTATCATATCGCATATCGCTTACCGCAACCGTTCCGAAGTTGAATGAAAAAAACAAGAGGAAAAAGAGCAAAACAGCAGCCCGCCTACACACACACACACACACACAGAGAAAACCACCAAGTGGATCAGCAACAGAAGCAGCAGCAGCATCAGCGTTTGTCCTTTTGTCCCATTGTTTGACCTCTTTTACGGTTCGGTTCGGATCGGTTTCGGTTCTTGGCTTAGGACGCGTGCATTCCAGTTAAAGCACTCGAAAAACGCCTCGACGCGGGACTCAATTGTTTTGAGATCAATTTGCAACTTAATTGAAATCCATTTAAAGTAATGAGAGTTACTAACTTGCCCTACCTCTCTACTCAACCCCTGCCCGAAAAGGGTAGAGAGTCCTCTTGTTGTATACCCTTTCTTTTTTCTCATCTACGCGCTACTCGTTTTCGTGGCTAGTCCGACCCAAGCTGCAGCTCATCCCTGTGCTCAAGCATTATAATCCCTGTACTATATGCATATAGCATAGATACCTGCTGTGGTCTAGATCAATTTGCAAAACCCTATGAAGGCAAATTGTCACGTTTACCACGCCCGTTTCCAAATACAAACTCGAGTCGTCTTTTGTCGGACTTTAAGAACTGTGAAGACAAATAAATCTTAAGAACTTCGAATGTGTGCGTATATGTAAGAGTTCAGCATGTATTAGTGTTACTTATTATATTTTGTAGGAATTTTTTGAGAGCAAATTTCACTAATTTATTTAACTAAGATGCCTGTAAGTGGGGTAGACTGGATTTATAAAGTTACAAAATAAAAAATTAAATAAAAAAAACCTAAAAACTTTTCTTTGATACTTGTAAATACTAAGTAAGATATCATTTTAATAATATAAATTTTTTAAAAAAGATTTTAGTGTTGGTAAACTCTCAAAAATATATGTATTTTGGCTTATCCACGGAATATATTTCTCTAATAAGTCGGGGAACTTAAGAAAGCTAATATAATAAAGGTGCCCAACCAGTTTTAGTGTTGTAAAACGCGAAAAAACTGTGAGACTATAGGATGGGAAAGTCATGTTCAATAACATTTTACAACTTTCCTACAATGTAGGAAAACTACCCAAAACAAAATTAAAACAAGTTATGGGATATTTTCTGAAAGCCTATAATGTTTTAAGTGTTGGTAAACTGTCAGAACAAGATTGTGGATAGGAAAGTAGGGTAAATATCCAAAACAAGGTGAAAACTAGTTTAGAAATATTTTCTGAAAGGCTATAAGGTTTTAAGTGCTGGTAAGTTGTCGAATATCGAATATGTGCCTCTAATAAATCGAAGAACTAGATTAAAGGCCCATTTATGAAATTGAAGTACCTCCACTATTGAATTCAGTGTTGGGTAACTCAAAAAGAGAGAAAAGTTACGTTCACCAACAATTTTTCCACCTTTTCTACCATGCAAAAAAACTACTCAAAACAAAGTTAAACAAGTTATAGAATATATTCTGAAAGGCTACAATCTTAATCCAACTCTCTTTTCTGTGCAGCAGAAACAAATCTAGACACATTTAAAATTTGAAGCCACGCCCATTCCCCCCCCAGTCGAAAGCATTTTTAGTCACAGTCACAACAGTTTTAGCAATCACGTTACTGAAAAAAGTAAAAATCGCTGCTATTATCCGTCGAAGCTTTTCGAAATGTGTGCAAAAAATATGCAAAATACATGGAAAAAAAGGAAAAAAGAAACGAAATGAAAACACATTGCGAGGCTGAGAAGTCCATTAAAAAGGGAATAAGTGCGTGGCAAATCCTGGCCTCAGGATATTTTTGTCATATGTATATTATTATCAGCAGCGCATATTACTTTATCGAAAATGAAAAAGCTCCCCCCAACACTACCCCTCAACTAAAAAGTCCCAGCCAAAGTCAACACACATGTGTGTGAGAGTGTGTGTGTGTGTGTGTGTGGAGAGTGTTGAGTAGTTTCTGAGCAGCTGAGGAGGATTGTGGATTGCTTTTGATGAATGTGACCACGCGCCCTCAAAACTCTACTAGAAATGGAGACAGAGAGAGCGTGTGTGTGTGTGTGTGTGTGTGTGGACCACATACATATATTATGTTGATCCCTTGTAAATCTGTAAATTGTTTTATGAGCATATTGCAAAAGTAGGTGTAAACCTAATTTTCCATTATATGGCCCAGATACGATATGTACGAGCTGTGCGTCCAGCTTCTAACTGACCGACCGACCGCATAAAAAGGACATTTGTTGTTCCGGCACAGCAGGATGCACGAAGAGTTGTACGTTCGCTCAATTGACCGCTTCCGCCTTTTGTTTGAACGCTCTTGTGCTCATTTAAGCCTCATTTAAATCATACCGCTGGCCAATTTGCATTCGCACCACAAACCAAATTGATCCGCCCTAATCCATGTCTTCGTCGACGATCCTTTCGCCGAGGATTTGCATGTAAAAGAACATCCTCTGGCCTCTTGCCTCTTCGCCTTGCAAATTGAAGTTAGTCTTTTCGACCAGAAATCCGAATTACAGCAAAAAAAAAAACACTGAAAGGGTGCATTTGAAACTGTAACTTTTTAAGTTTGAAAACTGATTTTTTTCAAATATTTTTAAGCTTAACTATATATTTTGATTGATATACCCCTGAACTATATTCTGTTAGGTAAGCTTTTGTCATGATTTTTTTAATGATTAATTCGCTAAAATATATATTTTTAAAGCGTATTGCATTTTAAAGTCAAATCATTTAAATTCAACCGCTGTTGTGTGGCGCCATCTATGGTTCATTGTGCGGCGCACTAACAAATTCTGCCTAGCTGGCAGCACTGTTTGTAACAGCTGTTGCTGTGACTTATCTGGCAGCACAGCCGAACGATAGTCAGTACATATCGATAAGTCACGACTGACAACAACAAAATATATAAACAAAACATGCAGAAAACATAATAAACAAGCATAAACAAAAATAAAACAGAAGTGAAGCTATGGAAGTGGTCAAGCCAAGGAAACGACGCAAGCAGCGCAAACGCAAGCATCAGCGACTGAAACAGAGGGCGTCCAGAGCTGCTGCTGCTGCAGCAGCTGAAGCTGTGTATCCCAAGTTGCCAGCCGCCAGCGATGGGATTTGGAGCAGCACCTTTAGGAGATTGGTGCAGTGGCATCAAACACAGGTAAAGTACTTTTGTCAGCAGCCACATAATGAAAGCGCCAGCGAAGAGGATAACATGGGTGAAGGAGTCGAAGACGAAGAAGAACTGCAGCCTGAAGTGAATGTGGAACTTGATGACAACACTGTGGAAGAAGTGGATCCTGATTATTTGGAGTTTCTGGCGGTAACGCTGAAGCATCAAGATGAACTAAAACGAATGCGTGCGGCACAACAAACAACAATAACAACACCTGAGAATTGACTATCAAAAGAAAACCCAACGAAATCTTAATTTAAGTTTAGCTTTAAGTAAATATACAATTGCTACAGTGGAACTTCTGTAACTCAATCTCTTGCATGTCAAATTTAGTTTTTCATTAAGAACATTTTTAAAAATCTTTACATGCTTAATGCATTTTGCAATTAAGTACTTAAAAATAAGATAACAATGTTTTTAAGACACAATTTTTAAGACTCTTTTTATTTGTAACATTTAAATCATATTTGGAGCCCAGGAAGTTCTACTGTAACTAATTTAATACTTGACATGTTGCTTAAGATTTTGTACTTTCTATAATGAGTAAATGCTGACAAAAAAAGAACCCAGAAGACGTCTTTAACATTCAGGTTGGGGGCGTGTGGGCGTTGCGTGTGCCACTTAACTGTAAAAGTCGCAGAAGGAGCAAACTTGAATCGTTCCCAGAATGAATCTTGTGCTTTTTTGGGCCAGGCTAATGAAGTTGAAAAGACGCACATTAAACTGACCAAGACAAATGCGACTCAATTTGTTAACACACATTTTTCTTGGCCATCAAATTAGGGCTACAAAAGCAAGCAGCGAGAATAAGAGAGAAGAGAGTGGTGAGTCAAATCTTTCTTTCTTTCTCTTTCTGAGTCATCAGTGGACAATATTTTGTTTTTTTTTGGTAGTGGGCGTGGCAACGCATTAGTCGCCTTTCGCGCCGCCACATTTCGACAGAAAAACCTAATTAAGTTATCTCTGTTGCACCGAAACAGAAACAGAAACAGTCTGGCCAAGAGCCGGTTTACTTTACAACATTTGCCTTGGCTTGGCTGCCGCAGGTGTCGCAAACTAGCAACACCAAAAACCAAGCAGCGACCTTTCTATGATTGGCGAGACGGCATACAAAATAAATCAAATCAAAAGTGGGAGCAGCAAACAATTGCCAATAATAAGATGAAAACTCAACAATAAATTGCCAAGTTGCCGAAATAGAAAGTTAAGAAATGTGGTAGCAGCAACTTCAACAAACATTATTGAAAATGGCCGCCGGTTCCGGCAACCAGAAGTTGCCATCATTGTTGTTGTTGTTGTGTTGTTGTTGCTGCGACAGCTGTGTGAAGCAGCAACAGACCTCTAATTAAATGGGTGTAGCTGCTGAATGCTGCTAATAACCAACAGGGCAACAGCAACAACAACAACAAGAACAATGAGGAGCAAACGATGTGGAAAACAAACAAGCCAAACCCAAAGGGCTGCTCTCTTGTTGCTGCTGCTGCTGCTGCTTCCTCTGTTACTTGTTCTTTGCCACCTGTTGCTGTCTCTTTTTATGCCATGTTGCCACCTCTTTAGTTTTGTAAAAGGGCTTTAGTACCAACTGTAAAGCTAACTTGAAACTTTTCGATTTTAATGGAAGAGCAAGAAATGTACTAGATTGTTTCACTTGCAGGTGCCTCTTGGAAAAATCCAATCTTAGTTATGACTTCGGAAATTTCTGACCTATCTTCAAGTTGATTTTTTTCAAGAATTTTTTCATCAATTTTGAGTGAAAAAATTAGTTTTAAACTGGAAATGCAGTATTATTTTAGAGGCTAATCCAAGACTTTTAAGGTATTGCATTTGAAAATCGGTTGAATTTTGAAGAAGTTATGACTTTTTCAGTTATGATTTTTTTCAAGAATTTTTTCATTATTTTTGAGTGAAAAAATTAGTTTTAAACTGGAAATGCAGTATTAATTTAGAGACCAAGCAATGACTTTTAAGGTATTGCATTTGAAAATCGATTGAAGTTTGAGGAAGTTATGACTTCGGAAAGTTCAGACTTATTTTGATTTTTTTCAAGTATTTTTCATCAGTTTTGAGTGAAAAAATTAGTTTTAAACTGGAAATGCAGTATTAATTAAGAGGCCAAACCATTATTTTAAGGTATTGCATTTGATAATCGTTTGAATTTTGAGGAAGTTATGACTTCGGAAACTTCTGACCTATCTTAAACTTTTTTTTTTTTCAAGAATTTTTTCTTCAATTTTGAGTGAAAAAATTAGTTTTAAACTGGAAATGCAGCATGAATTTAAAGGCCAAACCATGATTTTTAAGGTATTGCATTTGATAATCGGTTAAATTTTGAGGAAGTTACGACTTCGAAAAGTTCAAAATCTGTTTTGCAAATCCTTCCATGACTTTTGACTTGCTTTACATAACTTACTATCTAATTGTTAATAACTCTTAGAGAACAAATCTAGACAGCTATTTATTATTCGATATACACTCCATAATTCACTTGCGACATCATGTTTGCCACAAAATTCCATCGCATAATTTTCCGCTGAAGTTTGTATTTGAAATAATTTTTTTGATTAAGCATATCGCAATATGAAAAACACCCCCGACACAGAAAAGCAAGATCTCTCGACAGAGATCTAAATGTGTTCTGTATGTGTTATGCATATAAATAATGAATAAAATGAAAACCTGATGCTGTGCCAATGGAGGCCAACGAGCGAGAGGGAGTGGGTGAGAGGGTGAGCGAGGGCGGGACAGAGATATGTATGGATCGAGAGACGACGACGGTTTGAGGTGGCAGACAAATTGTTGCCTACAAATCAATTAAATTGCTAAATGCAGTGCGACAAACAAACAAAACAACAACAGCAGCAACAGCAGCAGCAGCAGTAGCTACAACAACAATCACAACAAATCGTGTATTAGGCCCACAATTTAATGGAGCCACATTCCAGCGTATCTGAACAAAAGGAAAAAAACCAAAACAACAACAACACAGCGCCATTGTCGTTGCCGCCAAAGCGACCACAAGAAATGCATAAACATATTGCCAAGATTGTTTTTTTGGCCAACAACAACAACAACAACAACAATAGTATAATACAATAATAATAATAATAAGGGACCACAAGGATGGGATGCACGATTTGGGAGGTAAATGAAAACAGAAGCCGCCAAGCAAACAAAGGAAAGTAATAATGCAAAAACTTAACTCGGTAAACACGTAAAATAATCTCCAGACATATTATTATCATATTATTTCCATTAAAACATAATTTGAGTAATTGATTTGGAGTTTCAAAGAAAATCGCTGAACGATAGAATATTCAACTAGCCTTCATCGTTTCTCCTATTCCAGAATTAATCGATTCTCCTATTCCTATTCCCCTATTCAAAGGAACATAGAACTTTTTGTCATAGATATTCCTCTCTCTCTCTTTCTCTCTCTCTCTCTCTCTCTTTCTCTCTCTCTCTCTCTCTCTCTCTTTCTCTCTCTCTCTCTCTTTCTCTCTCTCTCTCTCTCTTTTACGTTATTAAGATATACTTCCACTTAATATTTCTCTATGTATTTATATTAAATATCTATATTGCTTGTTCCTTTCTTTTTTTTTTTTTTGCTATCCCTCTCTGGCAATTCGCTTCAAATAATTATTATTAACACCAAAAGCGGCAAAAAAAAAGTCGCCAACGCAGCTGCCACCGTCTGCAGCAGCAATGCCTTGAGGCTCTAGGTCCAAACGAAGCCAAGCTCAGCAATCAATCAAAACTGCGCTCCAGATCCGGAGCCGATGCGTAGATTTATATCAGCGCCTTGACGATGTGTCAGAAACTGTTGTTGTTGTTGTTGCTGTTGCTGTTGCACCAATTTGGCTGTTGCACAGGGTATGCTGTTTGGGATTTGCTGACAGCGAAGACGCCGCATAAATGCAAGAGTCAGGAGTCAGAGTCACAGTCAGAGTCAGAGTCAGAGTCAGAGTCAGAGTCAGAAGACTAGAGTCAGAAGTCTTCGAGTCTTCGAGTCTCGAGTCTTCGAGTCTTCGAGTCTCTGGGAGTCAGAGTCAGTGCCACTGCCGATTATGAGATGATTGCTTAAGATGACAACGAGCAGGCTGAGACACATAGCACAGATCGGTGTGTGTGTTGAGCTGAGTCAGTGGCTCGGTTGTGGTAAGCTCTTTGGCCCACTGTGAATGTGAATGGCATCGAAGGAATGGACACACGAATCGGAGGCACGAGGAATGCCCCAGCGAGTGGCAGCAATAAAAATGACGTTCCAGATTATTGCGCACAGACAAACACAGCAACAGCAACAGCAACAGCAGCAACTAGCCAGCCAAGCCAAAAAGGACAAGCCGCATACAAACAGGTGGGCTAGGGGGAAAGAGAGGGGGCGCAGGGGAACAGACGCGGACATGAGCGACGACACATGAACGTGTTCTGAAGCTGATGATGCTTACGCGCTTTTCAAGTTCCACACATAGTTGCTGTCATTATTAAAGACATTTTCAACTACATTCTAGTAGGTACTTAATTTCGCTGCTGCTGCTGTTGCTGCAACACAAAAACTATATATATATATATATACCTAGTCGAGTGATGGTGCAATGCGGGGGTGGTGGCAGGCCCACCTCACACGCATTCAGTGCAACTAACCTTCTCACTGTTGTTGTTGCTGTGGCATGTGGATTGGGTCTAGTTGTGTTGCAACACGGCAAGAAAATTGAATGGAATAAATTTAGTTGAGCTTAATGTTTAGTAACTTCAAAATGCAAAGAAGAGGCATCTTTTTTCTAAGTGTACACGCTGCAACTTTAAGGGAAGAGTTGAAAAAAGTTTGACGCTTGTGATTTGTTAGCCAGCAGCAGCAGCAGCAGCAAAGTGCAGCATTGTGTTGCAGGCAGGCGAAAATCCTTTTGGGCAACGTGAACAGAAAGAGAGAAAAAATTGATGAGTTAATTAACGCGCATCGCCAACATTCCGGGCGACTAATAACCAAGTTGTAGATGACCACAACGACGATGGCGATGGCGATGGCAATGACGAGGATGATGTTGATGATGATGAAGTTGATGCTGTTTGGACGACTCCAGCAATTGCCATATTTATGAGCAATGCAGCAGCAGCAGCAACAACAACAGCAAGCAACGATGTCGAACTGGCACTTCAAAATGTCAGTTGTTTATCATCAGCAGCAGCAGCAGCAAACAGCAAACAGCAACAACATCATGATGATGAGCAACTGTTGCTGTGGTAGCTAAAGTATCATGGCTGCAATGTGACTGCAATGCGTTCTTTAATTGAGTTTTGCGTTGCATTTTGTGCAACTGCAACTGCAACAGACTGTTTATGGCCATGTTGCTGGCGTGCAACAACAACAGCAGCAACTCTAGCTGGCTGCCGCTGTTTGCTGCAACGTGGCATATTATCACACAACCATTAAATATGATGAAGACTGCCGAGACAAGCACCGCACCAATACCTGGCCCCCCCACCCCTCTGTTGTTCCTAGTCTAAACTCACATAAGTCCATCAGTTGATGCACTGGCAGAAAAGAATGTGGAAATGGGGAACAATTAGCTGAATGTGATATTATTTTAAAACTTTTATTATTGTATAAAGAGCAAAAATGATTTCTTATTCCTTTCCACTCGTAGTACAACACATTTCTCTCAGTGTACTTGCTGCTGCTTGCTGCCTGTCGTCAACTTTACGCATTTATGACGCGTTTTCTCATCGCTGGCGAGCATCTAGACAAAAGGCAAACAGCCCGCAGGCTTCAAGCTTTAGTTTTTCAGTTCTGCAGCTTCGAGCTTCTCAGCTTCTCCCTGGGGCCATTACGCATACTTTTGTGAGTTTTGGTCTTTGTCGCTGCTCCTCACTCTCGCCTCTCTCACTCGCTCGCTCTCTGTGATGCATTTCGTAGGAGTTTTGAGTTGGCTCTAGTTGCGAGCTTCAGATCATTATCAATGATCTCTGCAGCGATGCTATTGCTATTGCCATTGGCATTGGCATTGGCATTGGCATTCCCACTGCTCCCAACTGCATGTCTGTTCAAATGTCCAAATTGTCCGGTCTGTCCGTTGTTGACTGACACAATGGCAGGCTCTCTGCGGCACAGTGGTACAAAATGCAGCGGTATCATTGACTATGGGGCAAGCGTATTGAGCAATGCGCTGATTGATGGCTTTGTTGTAAATATTTCTGTGTTGTTGCTTCTGCTTGCTTGCTGTTGTTGGTGTTGTTGTTGCTGTGGCTGTTGGTTGGTTGGTTGCTGCTGCCACGCTGGCAATTTATTGGTTGTTCGTGGAGGCTTCCAGCACGGGATGATTAAAAACGCTTTTGTGTAAATTATTAGCTGCAAATTCTCAGTTCAAAGTCATTTGCTGCGCCACCATTTGGCTCTTGTTGTTGTTGTTGTCGCTCATAATTCTCGCCTTGAGGTTTGCCACAGGTTTCCTTTCATCGTCATCGTCTTTGTTGTTGTCGTGGTCTCATCATCAATTGCTTTTCGGTGTGAAAATGATGTATGTTACACTGCGGTTGGTTTCACATTTCGCACAACAACAACAACAACTGTTGCTGCCGTGTAGCTAGAACTGGCGGCGGTTGCTTTGAGCGCGTAAACAAAAGCTAAGTTTGCCAACCTATCCCTATAGCCTTCGGTCTCATTCTCAACTCATTTTGTTGTTGCTTTGTTCGACATCTAAATTTCCTTAATATTTCCATTTGCTTGTTGATAGAATTTATGCCTGCTCGCGGATTGGATAACAAGGCAAAGCTTTAAGCTACTACAACTGGCAGCAGTTGCAATGCTTGCTAGGAGTCAAAAGGAGTACACAGTAAAAAAAGAATCGGTGAAATGTAGATATCTAATATCTTAGCTAATCGATAGCTTAAGGAACGTAAATGAAAGCTTAGTACCTTATATTTGATTCATCTCCTAACGCATCTCCTAACCATCATGCATTGCTTTCAAACCCACAAATTTCTTACTGTGCAGTTGCAACTGCAACATCGATGACAATGACAGAGTCAGCAGTCAGCAGTCAGAGGCAGCATTGCCAATATTTATTGACATTTACCTTTGGCCGGAGCAGCAACAGCAGCAGCAACGAATACAAAAAAGTGCCCTCAGGATGCAGCAGAGACAGCAAACGACAGGCCAGGGCCACAGCAACTGTTGCTGCTATTGCAAGAGACCTGTTTAACTGTCAGTTATCATTCACTCAAATGACAAAAATTGCCAGGCGAATGAATGCGCGCTCTGAAACTGAAACTGGCAAAAAGGAATTCAATGCCTGTTTGCTGTGCTGTCTGTTGCAGATGCAAATGTTGCTGCTGAGTTACGAGCAGCGCGCTTTGTGCTGCTGCTACTGCTGCTTAGAATGAGCGACAACAAAGCAAAAAAGACAGAGATTGAGAATGGTGGAACACAGGATGTGATCTCAAGGTCTATAACATAACTCAGTGCGCACAATTAAAACTGCCAGCAACTGTCAGCGGACAGCAGCAACTCTAGCTAACTTACTTACACTCACTCTCTGTCTCTCTTTTTTTACTTTCTCACACACACGCACAGAGATATTAAGACTGCAAATTTGAAATGAAATATTTTCGATTCTGCTGTCAACGCTAGTTCTGTTGACAACACATTAGCAACTGTTGCTGCTGCTGTGGCTATGGCTGCACACATGTTGTTGCCACTGGGACAAGCGGACGTTGCGCATGCGCCGCACGATTTGCAATTTGCAGCTAATTGAACGCGTGCGCAGCCACAGTTTGTACATCTCTCTTTCTTCCGCTCTCTCTCCCTCTCTCCCTCTCTCTCTCTCTCTCACACTCTCTTCTTCAAATGGTGGACAAAAAATAGAAACACAGAAGTAGAAACAAACGCCACGCGTGTAACTTGAAACTGGACTTGAAATTGGTTTTGAATTCAATGAATTTCGACAGCGTTCTCAGCGCCGTAGCTCGGCAACACCAACAGCAACTCCAGAATGGCCAAAACTAAACCCAACCTGGCCGGCTAACCAGTTTACAATTGCTGCGGCCAATGTTGCTGGTGGTGACAACGACAACAGCCGAAACAGTGGGAGGCTGTTTAGGGGCACGCCAATATCAATGTGAGAACTGGAACGCCATAAAACAATCAACAGCAACATACACAAAATGGCTACAAGGTGGTTAATATTTCGTAAGCTAAGAAGAGTAATAAATATTACCAAGAATATGTATATATATATATGTATATAAAGTAAAACTTCTTTATTCATTATCAGATTTCATCAATAAAAGAATTCGAATAGTTAGTTCTTCTATAAAGTAGTCAACGTGTTGCTGTTGTGATGCGGCGACAACAATGAAAAGAACTAACAAAGCATTGTTGGCATTGGCATTGGCGGCAACAATCGTTGACGTGTGTGGCATGCAACCAAAATTTGTTGGTCTTGTTTGTTGGTTCTTGCAATGGCTGTGGCGCTGTTTGTCATTGCTGAGAGAGCAGCAACAGCAATGTTACATTGCAGCAATTTAAATAAGTGCCCAACAGCGCCAGCAACAACAGCAACAACAAGCAGAGATAATTGTCGCTGGTTGCTGTTTGTTTCGTTCCGTTTCGTTTCTAGCGCTCGTCTTTTACTTTTTTCCTTTTAGGCAACGCCGGCAACACGAAGGTCAGCAACAGCAACGGCAGCAATTGTTGCTGCTGTTGTTGCCCGAAGCCTTTGGCCAGCCGCTTACAAGCGTTGCAAATTCCGCGCGTCTGTCGCCATAATTGTTGCATTGCAATCCCTCCCCTACCCTCTCTCTCTCCCCTTCTCTCCATCTACTTTTGTTCCTCAACACTTTGAGAGATCAGCAATTGCTGTGGCTGTTTAATGAGTGCAACAGCAACAGCAGCAGCAACAACTGTGGCATGCGAGGTGTCTAAATTAGCTGGGAACGCGTTTTTCGGTTCCAAAGTCGTCGCTGCCATCAAAAGCGGCATATCATCGCCGTTTGCCGTTTTGTAATTAGGAACGGAGCAGAATGCCAAAAAAGTATATACGGCAACAACAACAACAATGCTGACCAAACTGTTGGGATGGGTCACCAGATTTGTCAGCAAATAATAAAAAATCGGTAGCAAATGCAATTGTTGTCGAAATGTTGCTGTTGTTATATTGTGTTGCTGCTGGTGCTGGTGCTGGTGCTGCAGCTGCATAAAGGGATGCGAATACGGGACTCCCTGTGCTCCTGGTGGCCATGGCAACATGTTGATCACTGATATCGTCTGCACGATTTGCCCAGCCACAAGGCACAACAGGTAGAAAACAGCGCCAGAAGGAGTTGCTGTTGCCAGTTGTTGTTGTTGCTGCCTGCTGTTTTGTGTGGACAGCTTTTTGTGCTGCTGCTGCTGCCGCTGCTGCCTGTTGTCTGTTGTTGGTTTTTGTTGATCTGGCAACTTCATTACTTGACAGCGCACGACTTTGATATTGGAAGCAGCTACAGTTCAAAAATCCATTTCAAATGACCAACAACAACAGCAACAACAGCAACAGCAGCAGCAGCAACATCATCAGCAACGGCAGCAACATTTTTTCTGTCTTCTTTTCGTTTTTTTGCACATATATTTTATTCTTGTAATCAATATTACAAGTTTTTATTGATGGCCATAAACATAGTCGCCACATGTGGCAAACAAACTGCGTTTCTTATTGTTATTGTCTCGACTTGTGTCCTTGAAACAACAACGACCCACTAAAGCTTCAAAACTACCTCCCTACCTCACTCCCTCCCTCCCACCCTCCGGCTTGCTTTGTGGCATTTGTGGCATAGCCTGACACCTAGACACATTTTTGTGCGCACTGTGGCACAAATCAAAAGGCAAACATTTTCACTTTCAATTACAGCAATTAAGGCGAGCAATGATAATAACTTATTTAAGACGCAAACCAACTCGGCGGCTGCAGGCCAAAAACTGGACACGCAACGGAGGATGCTGCAACACAGCAGCAGCAGCAACAGCAAATGTTGTTGTTGTTATTGCTGTTGCTGGCAAAACTAGTTCAGTTGCAGTTGCCGTTGCCTGCCTCCCTGCCCCGTCTTGGCAAATTGAATTTTCGAAAACTATGCAACACTCATACGCCCCGTGGGTCCTTGAACCCCGTCGCGCCCTGCTGCTGCT
>JAWNNV010000976.1:0-54233 GCA_035044485.1 Scaptomyza reducta
ATACCTAAGTATAAAATCCATATGGAGAAGATTTATTTAAAGGTTTTATTCAGATAAAAAGAATTTTCACAAAATAAGATGTTATTTTAGATAAAGATGATGACAGTAGTTCAGAGGAAGTGCAGTCCCCCCTTTGGATTAGGCATAGAAAATCTGATATTAAATGCTGATATAAATCAAGTAAAATCAGAGCCAGAAGAAGTCCAAAGAAAAAATAAAATCAACAAAGAAAAAAAATTAAAAAGTCTTTTGATAGAAATTCTGAAATAAAATAAATTTCAAAGAACTGGAAAGGATTAGATGAATCTAATATTGATGATTTAGAAGGTGATATATGGAAATAACACAAGAGAGAATTATTTAAAGGGAAAATGCTAAAAAATATTTGGGAGGATAGAATATCTTATTTGTTAAGTGTAGATATACCAGAACAAAAAGCATTACTGAAAATAAAAACGCAAGAGTTTATAGCATTTAAAAATAAAATAATGAATAAAAGAGTATTTAGTAAAAAACAAAAATATGAAGAGGATTTAGATGAGAGTCGAAGAAGTAATAAAACCTGTTTCTTTATATATTCAATTTATAAACCTAGAAAAAAACAAATAAGCGGCATAGCCGTTTATTTTATTTATTATCATTAATAACTTTACCTTCAATTTTATTTAATGGAATAAACCCAAAATAACGAGAATCTTTGCTGTTATCTCATTATCACCCATTAGCATGACATATCCATCAGGTACTATATACAAACCATCTCTAATAGGCTTATAGCTCATTTCTTGGGTATTTAAGGATATTTTCATAGCTTCTATCTTTCCATTTTTCTTTATATCCAATAGATTTAATGCCCGGCTCTTTTTGAATATTTTCAATAACCTCATAAGAAGCAACTTCTATTAGTTTCTAATCAAGTTTCCATCTTTTAATTCAACTTATCTCCACCAACTCCAATAATTCTTTTAACAATTCGTTAGTTATTATCAGGGTCAATGTTATAACGATATCACCACGTTGAGGATTTTTCCATGTTAGTATTTTATAAGAGTTAGAAAAAGGAACCCCTAAACTATATGCTAACCTGTTAGTAAATATATATTGGCCTATTTTTAAGTTTGGATACATTGATCCAGAAGGAACTATATACCAGTTTAATATAAAAGCTCTAATAATAATAAAAAGAAATATAAAAATAATTTTATATTCTTTTAAAAATTTGATGATTGTTTTTTTCAATTTATTTCCTTATATAGTAGGTATAATATTTAATAGTTTAATCTCTTTTTTATGTTTACAAACCTTATCATAAAACATTTTATAATTTTTACACGATATCCTTTTTAATAACAAATTAAACAATGACTTATTATCATATATTTTTATTATGTTTTCATAGTTATTGTGGTTCAAATCATTTTCATATTTTTCAAAAATATAGCTTATCTGGTCATTATTGTAATAAGGTATGCCATATTGTTTTTGCATTTCTTGTCTATTATAATAAATCCGCTATCAATAAAATATCCATTCAACTATTTAATTGCGAAATAATACTTTCTGATGGTTTATTTATTTTTTCTTTATCTAACAGACCTAT
Source organism: Scaptomyza reducta (assembly GCA_035044485.1). NCBI lineage: Eukaryota > Metazoa > Arthropoda > Insecta > Diptera > Drosophilidae > Scaptomyza > Scaptomyza reducta. Next base: position 1,601 of record JAWNNV010000976.1, read on the forward strand.
TGTAAAAAATATTGAAAAAATAATACTTCTTATATTTTGGGAATATCATAAAGGAAATAAAAAAATATTGGTACCGCTATCAAAAAATAATCTTATAAATATTAATCCTTTTTATATTCAAGATATTCTAGATGAAAAAATAACAGATATATCTATCATTTTTATCTCTGATGATATTGAATGGCATTCAATATTTAATCATGAAGTTTTAGCTAATAATATTTATTGGGTTGAAGGAGATTTTGATAAATTTACATATAGTTATTTTCTACCTAATAATAAATACAGAATAGCGGGCAATTGGAAAAATATAATCAATATTCTAAACAACAAAAATATTAGTCATTATGGCATTATTGATAAGGATGGCTTTGTTATTGAAAATAAAAATAAACTTTCAGACAGAATATTTTTTTCTAAATACTCAGAATGTGAAAATATTTGGCTATGTGAAAAGATGCTTAAATTTTTTAGTGATAAAAACACAGATTTTAATTATAAAGAATTTATTAAAGACGTAATTATTTTAGCAAGAAAAGATAAAGCTAAAACTTTATCACGATTTATAAATAGACAAGAAATGCAAAAACAATATGGCATACCTTATTACAATAATGACCAGATAAGCTATATTTTTGAAAAATATGAAAATGATTTGAACCACAATAACTATGAAAACATAATAAAAATATATGATAATAAGTCATTGTTTAATTTGTTATTAAAAAGGATATCGTGTAAAAATTATAAAATGTTTTATGATAAGGTTTGTAAACATAAAAAAGAGATTAAACTATTAAATATTATACCTACTATATAAGGAAATAAATTGAAAAAAACAATCATCAAATTTTTAAAAGAATATAAAATTATTTTTATATTTCTTTTTATTGTATTTATTATTAGAGCTTTTATATTAAACTGGTATATAGTTCCTTCTGGATCAATGTATCCAAACTTAAAAATAGGCCAATATATATTTACTAACAGGTTAGCATATAGTTTAGGGGTTCCTTTTTCTAACTCTTATAAAATACTAACATGGAAAAATCCTCAACGTGGTGATATCGTTATAACATTTGACCCTGATAATAACTCACGAATTGTTAAAAGAATTATTGGAGTTGGTGGAGATAAGATTGAATTAAAAGATGGAAACTTGATTAGAAACAATGAAGTTGCTTCTTATGAGGTTATTGAAAATATTCAAAAAGAGCCGGGCATTAAATCTATTGGATATAAAGAAAAATGGAAAGATGGAAGCTATGAAAATATCCTTAAAACCACCCAAGAAATGAGCTATAAGCCTATTAGAGATGGTTTGTATATAGTACCTGATGGATATGTCATGCTAATGGGTGATAATAGAGATAACAGCAAAGATTCTCGTTATTTTGGGTTTATTCCATTAAATAAAATTGAAGGTAAAGTTATTAATGATAATAAATAAAATAAGCGGCTATGCCGCTTATTTGTTTTTTCTAGGTTTATAAGATTGAATATATAAAGAAACAGGTTTTATTACTTCTTCGACATCCTCATCTAAATCCTCTTCATATTTTTGTTTTTTACTAAATACTCTTTTATTCATTATTTTATTTTTAAATGCTATAAACTCTTGCGTTTTTATTTTCAGTAATGCTTTTTGTTCTGGTATATCTACACTTAACAAATAAGATATTCTATCCTCCCAAATATTTTTAGCATTTTCCTTAAAATGTTTAATTCTCTCTTGTGTTATTTTCCATATATCACCTTCTAAATCATCAATATTAAATTCATCTAATCCTTTCCAGTTCTTTGAAATTTCTTTTATTTCAGAATTTCTATCAAAAGACTTTTTAATTTTCTTTCTTGTTGATTTTATTTTTTCTTTAAATTGTTCTTCTGGCTCTGATTTTACTTGATTTATATCAGCATTTGAACCATCAAAGTTTCTATGCCTAATCCAAGGAGGGACAACACTACCTTCCTCTGAACTACTGTCATCATCTTTATCTAAAATAACATCTTCTTCTGAAAATTCTTTTTCTGTGAATAAACCTTTAAATAAATCTTCTCCATATGGATTAGACTTAGGTATATTAGGTAATGTTGAGATATCAAAGAATTCTGGAATTATAGGATCTTTTATATCTTCATTAACATCTTCAATATTTTCTCTTTCTTTATTATCTGTTTTAACATCAGGAGATAAAGGAGGTGAAGTCGTCGGAGGCGCTTCAAAATCTATTTCTTCAATAGCTGGTCTTCCATCATCAATATTTGATTTAAAAATGATAATATCATCTTGTAGATTATTGCTTTTATTATTTTTAATAGTTGAAATAATTTCAGGACGCTCAATCGTGCTTTCTTCTTTCGATATTCCATTTATTTTTAATATTACACCAGATTTTGAACGTTCTATACCTTTCTTTCTATCACTTCTTTGTTGATTTCTATGGTATTCATCAATAAATGTTGGTATAAAGTTTATCTTCATTGATGGTGGTGTTTTTCCAACAATATTGCCTAATGGTCCTTCACTCCACACATTTTCAAGTAATATATCATCATCTGATTTGGGTGCTATTTCTCTGCCTTCTCTTTCCAGCCAAGATCTATATTCCATTATGGTCATAGGATCTTTTTTGAAGTCTCTATCAGGATCAGCAACAGAAAAACCGTGCATACGGTCATATTCTATTAATTGAGCAAAAGCTTCTTTATATAGAGTTTCATGGTAAAATATTTTTTCTTTTGTTTTATTTATAAAATAAATAGGATCATGTTCTTTTATTTTATAAACGCTTTTTATTTTCCACCATTCCCAAGCTTGAAATTCTGCATTTAGTAATAGTTCTATCCTTAACTTATCAGCAGGTTGACTTATTTCTTGTTCTTTTAAAAGATCTTCTCTTCTTTTTTCAAAATCTAAATTTACTTTATGATTTTCACTATAAGTTGGCCTATATGTTTTAAATCTTAAAGAGTGCCTTTCAGAATCAAAAAAACCAATACCTCCGGCTGGCTTGCCTGACGGGGACATATTTAATTATTATTCTACTATATTTTTCTCTCCAAAAATTGAATAATTGATTTTTTTCTTCTAAAGTCCAATAATCGGGAGACCAATCTATTTTTAAAGAGGTATATATTTTTTTATTCATAACAACATCAAAATTATACCAACTCAATCCCATTTTATTCCATTCTACTTTATCCCCCATGCATATTGAATCACAAGCATCTGAAAACTGAGATTTAAAAACATTTACTTTTTCTTCATTATTAGGGAACAATAATCTGAAAAGTTCTTGCGGCTTTCTATTTTGTGAAAGGAGGTTATTAACTATATTTCTAACACCTTCGAAATATTCATATTGCTCCATTTTTTCCATCATTAAATTTAAAGCAATAACAGGTTCGTCTATTGAGTATGGATCAATACGAGTTTTAGTTTTTTCACTATATTCTCTAGATTCAGCAAGAATTTGATATTGCTCTTCTAATGTTGGCACACCTTCTATAGCACCAACATAATACATACTTAGAGGATAAAGTAAGTTTATATTCGTATCTTTTTCATTTTTATCCATTTTTCACCTTTTAAACATCTATTTTATTATTTATTTGTATCTAATTAGAATAACAAAAAAAACTTAAATGTCTATTTAAGTTTTTAATAAGATTTATGATTATTTTTATATTTAAGGCAACCAAGTTGCTACAGTAATATTGTCAAATCCTCCGACTCTATTAGCTTTTGTAGCATACATCCAAGAAATCATATCTGCTGAATTATTTATATCTATTGGCTCCATCATATCTATCATATCCCACAAACCATCTGTACAAAGAACTATACCATTTCTTATACCTATTTTATATTTACTGGTATGCACATTAGGAATAGAGGCTCTTGTTCCTAAGCATTGTGTTATAATATGTGCTTTAGGATGACCGCATACATCTTCTGCTTTTAATATTCCTTTTTCAATAGCCATATTACACCAAGAATCATCTTTGGTTAATAGTTTTGAACCAAGAGCATTAATTGAATAAGCTCTACTATCACCTACCCATCCAATTATTAACTCATCATTTTTAATTAAAGCAGCAACTATTGTTGTTTCAGGTTCATCTAATCGATGTTCTACATCATAAGGAATTCTACAAACATTTTCATGGGCAGACATAATTGCTTTTTTCATAACGGTTTTATTAAACAAATTAGAATTAATTAAATAGTTAAAAGTTGAATCTACTGCTGTTCTTGCTGCTATTTCAGCATTTTGAGAATTAGATACTCCGTCTGCAACAATTAAAATAGCCGCTCCATCTTTTCTGTAAGCAACTTTTCCAAAATCTTGATTTTTTTGTTTTCTTCTACCTATGTCTGATATAATAGCTAGATTCCTATCTGCTACTAACATTTTTACATCATTTTCATTTTCTGAAGACAGTATTTCTTTTAAAATTTGCACACTTAACCACCATTTTCTTATCTTTTAATAAGCTCTTATTAATTATTACCATACTTTTTAATATATTTCTATACAAGTTAAGGTAAAATACATAAGAATTTTAATTTTTATAAAAAAAATGTAGATATTTACTTTCGTTTAGTAGTACAATAGATAAAAATAAGGAAATAGGAGATTTAATTTTGATTACTAATAATCCAAGAGCTTATCATGATTATTTTATAGAAGATAAGTTTGAAGCAGGAATTGTATTAGAAGGATGGGAAGCTAAAGCTATACGTGCTGGTAAAGTTTCTATTAAAGAAGCATATATTATGTCAAAGAATAATGAAATTTTTATTATTGGAATGCATGTAACTTCTTTGATTACTACATCGAGTCATTCTACACATAATTCAACCAGAACAAGAAAAATTCTTTTAAACAAAAGAGAAATAGAAAAGATTATAGGACAAACATCAGTTTCAGGATATACTGCTGTTCCGTTAGATTTACATTATTCTAATGGTAAAATAAAAATAACTATTGGCCTTGCAAAAGGTAAAAAACAACATGATAAGAGAGACTGAAAAACAAAAAGATTGGAACAGAGATAAAGAAAGATTATTAAAAAATAAATAAACAAAAAAGGCATCAGTAGATGCCTTTTTACTTTTTATCTCAAACTATTTCTTTTTCTTTGAGAACTTTCAGAAATGATAGAATCAAATAAATCTTTTGGCTTAGCCATTTCTTCTTTAATATTATTCACCCAATCTTTATATTGAGTTATTTTATCATTAACATCAAAGGCTGATTTATTGCTTTTATTTAATTGTTCGGTATCTATTCCTGCTTCTATTAAATATTTTAGCTTAGATTTAATATCTTCTTCACTTTGTCCATCAACTCTAAATAAAGCATTTCTATTATATTTATCTATATGATTGACATTAATATTAACGCTTAATAATATTTTTGTTGTATATGCAGTTCCAGTTTCTACTGCTTGGAATAAAGAGTTTTGACCTTTAAAGTTAATTGATTCTTTATCTTTTGATGCTCTTAATAATGAAAAGAGTTTATTTTCTACACCTTTATAATTTTTTGATGATATATTCGAGATCACGCTATCACCATAAATATTCTTTTCATCAACATATTCAGAAAATTTAGAATATATAGGTAAAAAAGTTTTAAATTCGATTTCTTTTTCACATACTAAATGTAACATAAGTATTCCATTTTCTTTGGAATATTCATTAGTTTTCAAAAGCATCTCTGCTAATTCTTTATTATTATTAATTATTGCTGAAAATAATAATGGCAAATCATCATCTTTAATGTTTTTATTTTCTTCAAGATCCATTCCTTTATTATGTAGTTCTATAATAAAATTATTTAAATCTTTATTATGAATATCTTCTGTGTTTTTTATAATTAGAGATAATATCCTTTCATTATCTATTTTAGAATTAGGATCAATATCATAATCATTAATTATTTTTAACGCCGAGTTAAAATCTTTATTTTCCAATGCAGACTTTAAATTATCTATTGTACTTTCTTGAATATCTACAGTCATAAAATATCCTATATTTATTTGAATTAAAATTACCTTATATATATTTTATACTGATTTTTATATTTACACCACTAGAAATAATAAAAAAAGAAGGAAAGTTCCTTCTTTTTTATTTATTATATATTATTTTATTAGTTATCTAGATAATGTTCAGCATCTAATGCCGCCTGACATCCAGAAGCCGCAGAGGTTACGGCTTGTTTATAAGTAGGATCTTGAACATCTCCTGCTGCAAATACACCCGGCATACTTGTTTGGGTAGCATTTCCATTTCTTCCACCATTTGTGATTAAATAACCAAAATCATCCATTACAAGCTGATCTTTGAATATTTCAGTATTAGGCTTATGACCAATAGCTATAAATACGCCATTTACAGGAACTATTACATTTTCTTTATCTTTTGAAGAAGATATTACAACGCCTGTCACACCTTCTTCTTCATTACCTACTATTTCATTAACATCATAATTTAAAAGTAGTTCTATTTTACCTTCTTCTACTTTTTCATATAACTTTTTAATCATAATTTTTTCAGCTCTAAATTTTTCTCTTCTATGAATAAGTTTAACTTTAGAGGCTATATTTGAAAGATATAAAGCTTCTTCTATTGCTGTATTACCGCCTCCAACTACTGCAACTTCTTTATCTTTATAAAAGAAACCGTCACATGTCGCACAAGCAGAAACACCTTTACCTTTATAAAACTCTTCACTTTCTAAACCTAAATATTTAGCTGTTGCGCCAGTTGAAATGATTAAAGCATCGCATGTATATTCTTGATCTCCATATAGAACGAAAGGCTTTTTAGATAAATCAACTTTATAAATATAATCAAATTGAATCTCTGTACCAAATCTTTCAGCATGTTCCATAAATCTATTCATTAAATGTGGCCCTTCAACTCCCATAGCATCAGCAGGCCAGTTATCCACATCAGTAGTTGTAGTTAATTGTCCACCTAGAACATCACCTGTAATAAGATAAGGGCTTAGATTGGCTCTTGCTGCGTATATAGCCGCCGTGTAACCAGCAGGTCCTGATCCTAAAATTATTAGTTGATGATGATTTGACTTTTCCATTATTTTCTCCATTTATAATTAAATATCACATATATTAATCTATATTTATTCTTTTTACAATATAAATATATAATCACTGCAATAGTAATAAAGTATTAAAATAGATTGTGTGAAATATATTTTATGTTATTTTTTAATAATGATTTTTTATAAGATTTAAGGACATAAAATGAAACAAAGGGTAAGTTATATTACACCTACAATAAAACAAAAAACATTATATTTATTAATAGATATGATAATAGCAGCCGTTGTAGCTATTCCATTTTCTTTTATAATTAATGATTTTTTTATTTACCTATTAAATACTAGTATTCCTAATGGGTTTAGTTTTGACCAAGTTTCAACAGATTTTCCATTTTTAATTTCTTTCATACAATGTTTTGCTTTTGCTACTTCTTGGTTTTTACTCATAGGAATATCAAGCCTTTTTGTTGGATACACTTTAGGATCAAGAATATACAGAATAAAACTTATTGATTCAGAATATAATGAAATAGTATCATATCAAAAAAGAGTTAAAAGAAGCATTATCACAATATTAGATATGTTATTTTTATTAGGATTAGGCTCTTTCTCTTCAGTATTTGATAAAGAGGGAAGAACTATGGCTGATAGATTTTCTCATACTAAAATAGCTTATGAAAAAACTGAATATATAAAATGAGAGAGTCGCCTCTCTCTTTTTATATTTAAAAGTTTGGTTTACTTACAGGTGTAGAAGATTCATACATTTCTAATAAATCTTTACTCTTAAAATCATTAGGATACCATTTATAAAGATTTAGATCTTTTTCTTTGGCATATTCGATTACAATCTTATCCCATTTAGGGTTATTGCTTTCTGATATCCATTTTATTAAACTTTCTTGTAATCCATTTTTCTTAGAGTCAAACACTCCATTTCTTGGTTCCATTTTTTGTTCAGTGATAGATCCTCCCATTGAGATCCACATCATTAATTTATTTTTGAAACCCTCTTCTGAATTTTTAGCAAATTTTAACATATTTTTTCCAATTTTAAGCTTATTATCTAAAGATAACTTAGATATATCCAATAAACTTGGAACAAAACTTTTTAATATTTCTTGATTTTTATTATAACTAACTTTCTTTTCCATGTATTTTAATGATGACCAAAAAACAATATCATCAAGTACACTATTAACATCTATATTTCTTAACGGTCTTGTTTCTAATGGTCTTTCTCTCCATTTAGGCAAGTTATCTATAAAGAAATTTATTTTACTTTCATCCATATGCTGGAAAGAAGAGAAGAATACCTTTGTGAAAGTCTCTGTCGCCTCTTTAACTCCTTTACTTAAAAAGTAATTTTTTACAATAATCATCTATCAATGTTGGACCAGCACCTTCATAATTTTCATTGATTCTATCTATCAAATTATTTAATTTTCTATACTATTTTTAACGTCTTGGCTTGGAGGGAACGGACCTTCTGGTTTTTTAGAGAATGATTTCTTATCATCTACATTATTCTTATTGATATCAACAGAATTAACGGAAGGTCTTGTAGATGGCTCTGGTTCAGAAACTTTATTAATTTCCTCATTAGTAAGAGTATTTGATACAATTTCTTCTTTATTGTTTTCTAATTTATTTTCTTGTTCTTGATTAAAACTTGTCCACCATTTTTTTATTTTATTTTCAGGTATATTATCTATATTTATAACAGAACTTATTTGTTCCGGGAAGCTTCCACATAATACAACAAAAGTATCTAGATCATTTTTTTCGATAGTTGAATAAACAGATAATTTCCAACCTTCTTTTGTTGCTGGAAAAGTTAAATTATTATCGTTATCTTGAACCCATTTTTCCAATGTGTCTAAGATTTATTAAGAGAAGATAATGATACAGGATTTACAACATCTTGTTCTTTTCCTGAAAGGTAGAATTAATATATGACATTATATTTTCAGATTTCTTTACCTTTTCCCAAATATCTGTCCATGTTTGATTTAATGGTTCTAGAAAGTTGCTATTATCAAAAGACGAGCCAAAATTAGGCATTGCATCCTGCCACATACCATTTTTTAATCTCATTCTTATATTTATTTTTTCTTCCATTTTATTACCTTCTTTTTATAAAATAAATTCGTATATATATATTTTAACTAGATTTTAAAAAAATGAAAGGCTTTATTTTTCATATAGACGATTTATTGTAAATATGTTATTTTATTTCTATATAAACAGCAATAAACAGTATGGAGTTATTATATGAATTTAAAGACAGACTATCATTTACACGCAAACGAAAAAACATGGTTAAAAGCAAGAACTACTGATTATTTTGCAGTATCTCCATCAGGAGAAGCTCTTTTTTACCTACAAGAGCTACCTACTGGAGAGGGAAGAGTGTGCTTTAACTCATCACTAGCAAATAAAATAGGTTTAAATTTTAATAGCTTACAAGAAGATATGACTAAAGCTGAAAAAGAAAATCAGGTAAGATTTACTTCTAATAAATTTAAAACTCAGTCAAGCTCTTTTAAAGATAATAAAAACAATAGTATGATTTTCGAGGACGCTATTAAACAAATCCTATCTCGTCGCTTTTGGACTTATTCATCAGATCTTCAAAATGAAAAAGTTGTTGGTATTTCTGCAGCTCCATTTATAAATAAAGAGCAGTCAAAAGCTTTATTTACATTAATAAAAAATAACTTTGTTAATATTGTAAATGAATTTGAAGATGCTTTTAAAGATAATCATAATAAATTATCTAAACTTAATATTGATATATATCCTAAGCCATCATCTGAAACGTTAAAAAATAAAATTCAGCAAATTAAATCTCAAACTAATAACAATATTCAGTTAGATAATAATAATAATAATAATTATAGAAATAAAATATGATTTTATTTAACTTGGTCTTTTTTCTTCCAAATTTTAAATTTAGCCGATGATAAAAGACCAAGTATATACATTTCAATAGCAAGGCTAATTAATGCGCCATTACCCAACTTAATATAAAAAGAATCTATCGCCTGTACAAATAAACAAATAAATATAACGATAATCATACCTATAATAGTTTTACCTGATATTTTCCAGATGTTATTTATAGAATAAGTATTATTATCTAATATAACACCATCATCATTTATTTCATCTTCTATTTTTTTTCTAAATTTTATATTATGTGGAGAATGTATACCATATTTTTCTATTATTTCTTCTTTACTTAAATGTTCTCCATGATCCCCCGCTTTATTGTTGCTTAATAAATCATCTATGTCATGATAAGCACTAGAGCATCCGCTTTTATTACATCTTTCAACCCTAGCTTCAAAAGAATCAATACCATCTTGACCCTCATTATCTTCAACCCATCTTAGTAATTTTTCTTTTGTCATAGCATGTACTACTGGATGCTTTTCTTTTTCTGACCATATAATATACAGATTGTTTATTTTTAAAATAATATTTAACATTTTTACCTCTTTATAATGAAAAAAATATATATATAAAATCCATCTCTTTTATTTAATTGACAAGATAATTTTTATAAAGTAACATAATACAACTTTAAAAATAAAATTCCACAAAATTTTGTTCTTAATAAATAAAAGAATGGTAACTACCATTCTTTTTTATATTTTAATATTAATACATTTGCTAAATTATTAATGTTGAAATAAAATATTAAAATGTTTTTATTTTTATAAATAAATTTATAACCAAATAAGCTTTCTGCTTATTTTATTTTAACAAATAGCTTATTTAGCTATAGATTAAGGAATACAATATGAGTACACCAAAAGACGATCATTTACAAAGTGATTTTATAAAAAACCAAGATCTTTCTTCAATTGATTTACTATCCAATAATGAAGTTTATGACGAGACAGACCAAGCTCAATGGATCCAACTTGCAGAACAAGCATCTTATTATGAACGAGCAAAAAGAGCAAATGCCCCAGAAACTCACCCTGATTTTGATGGTAAACATTGTATAGATGTTACGCTGATATCCCTCCCGCTAGACTTAAACTTAATAAAATTCGTTGTATTGACTGCCAAGAAGAACTTGAAAAAAATACTAAACGTTAATTATTTATAATTCAGATATAAAAAAGGGCTATACATAGCCCTTTTTTTATTTCCTATTTTTTAATCTTTCTAGCCTTTTTCTCTCTCTTTCTTGTGCTTTATCTTCTTGAATTTTCTTTTCTTGATTTTCAATCATTTTTTGTCTTTTCTTTTCATTCTCTTTTTTAATTTTATTATCTTTTCTATTGTAAAGATTATTTTGTATTTCTTCTTTTTTCTCTTCACCAGCTAGTTTTAATACAATCCATAATACTAACCTAAATGAAAAATCACCTACTGCTAATCCTATTAGAATCGGTATAAATATTTGCTGAACAAAAGGATGCCCATATATCCCCATTAGATTGGGGGTAATAATAAGTGAAATTAATATTACAAATAGAAAATTATGCCACGGCTTAGCTAATACGATTCTAAAATATAACCATGCAATAGCTGCTAATAGAATTAATACATATGAAAAACCTACCATATTCCCCTCATTATCTTTTCGTTTTTTCAGTTATAACACGATACGCTAATTTATCAATAATTCCTTTTACTTCTTCAACAGGATTTATTTTTTCATACGCTTCTTCTATACTTTCTCTTAAAAACTCACCTTCATCAGTTTTTTTTGTCATTTGATCTTGTTTAAGCATTTCAACAAAAATAGAGTTAGTTTTATCACTATTTTTATCTTGAAGTATATTTACTTGGGCATTCCTACCTTCATAGTTAAATATTTCTTTAGCGCTTTTTACAACTAACGGTATTTGTTTTAATAATGGAACTCTAATACCTTGTGCTGACGCCATACTTTCTTTTTCAAAAGGATTCCACTCCCAAACAGCGGGAATATGCTTATCAGTATCTATTGTTAATCTTGTAATATTTCCCGGATTATAACAAGCCGTTAAACCCACTTTAACAGGTTTTTTAGTATCATGTATATGTCCATTAACCATAATACCTACACCATCGATAGGATGTAAGGGTATTGATTTTGGATAGGCATTTTCAAATGCAAAGTCATGGTGTGTTAGCCAAACAACTTCATCACATTCTAATGCATCTAATATTTCTTGATGTTTAGTTTCATCAGCATCCATTTTAGCTGATTCTGTAACAAGAGCTACTGAACCTCTTGATTTAGATTTTTTAGCTCGTTCTTCTGCCTCTAAAAGTATTTTTTTATCTTCATCATACCTAAAAGTTTGTCCCTTTAAACCAATAAATTCAGTTAAATCATAAGGAATTGGCAAACCATAAGGTGTTCCACCAAGTGCTACTCTATATTTTTCTTTATCATCATTCTCTAATTCAAATATACCATAAAATCCATTTTCACAAATAACATCTATACTTCCACTGATTTCTTAAAACAGATAAAAGATTCTTTTCTGATAGAATCCATTCTGTTTTTTCATGATTACCAACTATTGTTATTGGCTTTGTATTGAATAATCTTAATAAATTTAACATCTTATTCGTTATTAAATTATCTTCTTCTTCATCATCATGAAATAAATCGCCTGTAAAAACTGGAATAAGATGACGTTCATTAGCAATCATTGCTGCTTGTTTTATTTTGTCTATTACCGTTTCAAAAAATGATATATCTTTTCTTCTTCCGGGAGTTTTAGAATATATATGTGGATCACCTATAAATAAAAAACCTTTTAAAGCATTTCTAGTTTCTATAACTTTTAATGGCAAAGTATCTATCTTTACACTATTTGATACTTTTATTTCTTGAGCTATCATCTATTACTTCCTTTATTATTTAAATGGTACGTCTTTTTATTTTAAATTCTTGATTTTCTATTTTTTCTTCTTCTTTCTTATTTATACTTTTTTCATCTTCTGATTTTACATGATTTTCTTCATGAATATCCCAAGGTCTTTCACAGGTTGGACATACAGGGAAATCATTTTTAATTGTATAGCTTGTTTCATTTATCTTTTCATCAAGTTCTTTTATTTCGTTATTAATACTTTCACTTTTATTTATATATATTTTCCATTTATCTAAAAGTTCTTTCATTATTTCAGCATTGCCTGATTCTGGAATATCTATACTGCTTGTATTTAATATAGGTGAATAACTTTCTTTTTTCTTTAATAAGTTTTTCCAATTTTGACTTATTAATAACATATCAGAAATATTTGAGTTAAAATCTATTTTAGATGTTGATTTAATATTCGCTAATGGAGTAAGTTTTAATGACATATTGTTTAATCTTATCCATTCTTTGGCAAAACTTTTCAAATATTCTAAATTTGATTCTTCTATTTTACTTATAGATGGATAATTTTCAATTATTTTTAATGAATTATACTTTATATTTGCTTTATTCCATAAGCTATATAAGGATTTTAAAGATTTAAGTTTATCTATTTTTAATTCATTAATATTAATATTTTCATTTCTTATTATGGATAAAGGATTAAAATCATTTTTCTTTTTAGTTAAAGATTCTATTTTATTAATAATATCTCTTACATTTTTAATTTTAGAAAGATTTGCCTCACTTTCTTTTATTTTTTCATTCATTGAAACAGATTGTTCTTTTAACTTTCCAATATCTTTTAAATATTCAAGCTGAATTCTCCAAGACTCTAATTTCTTTTCGCCTTGTTTTACAATAGATTTAGACTCCGTGAAATCTTCCTTTGATAAACCCATCATACCTTGAACATAATCACCTTCGCTACCTACTGCCAGAGCCTTAGCTCTCGTAGAAGGAGATTCACCTAACAATGATAATGGTTCTTTTTGCCAAGCAAGTTGTATATCAAGGCCATCAATCAAGCCTATACCTGTTTCTTCCATTAACCAATCAGGCATAGAAGCACCATCAGTTCTATGCAAAGGATTATCAATATCGTGATTTTCATCCAACATTACATAACTTTCTTTATGTTTTCCTTTATTGTTCCTCTCCCAACAAAGAAGTCTATTTCCTGTAAACTCTATTGAAACAGATGTTTTATCACAATAATGTCGAATATTAGTTTTATTTCCTTTGCCATAAAATATAGATCTTAATGCTGTTACAATAGCTGATTTTCCTATATCATTATCACCTATTAATAGAGTTACTCCCGGCGATAATGGGATATAAGTATCTGTATGAGCTTGAAAATCTCTAAGCATTATGGATTTTATTCCTTGATCACCATCATTCCATACAGGGAGTTCACCTAATATATTAGTATCAAGCTTATTACCATTCTTATATAATAAAACTTTGTGATCTATACCATTGAAAGTTGAATTTACATAATGCGATATTAAAAATATTTGAATTCCCAACTCTTGTGCCATTTCATTAATAACTTTAGAAAAAGCAGGGATATAATCAGGATTCAACCAACAATCAGGCTCATCTAAAACAAGGAATTTTCTTTTTCCAGAACGAAGCAATGATATTATTCTTAATCCTGTCACTAAGATATTTGTGACAGAGCCACCAGTACCCGTTAAGGCATCTTCTGGTGGCATATTTTCACCTTTCTTTATAAATATATTTAAAGCTGGCGAGTTTCTTTCTGTAGTTAACTCAAAAACAACTTTTCTATATCCCGGAAGAACCTCTTCCATAAAAGCAGATAATAATTTTTCATATGCTCCTACTGATTTTTCATGCTCCTGCCATTGAAGGTAATCTAAAAACTCTTTAACATCTGGTTGCCAACTTACTCTAACCATCGACAAAGAAACTTCTGACTTCAAAGCAGCATACTCTTTTTCTAATAATGCTTTTCTAGCTAACATTTGAGATAAAGTATCATTTATATATTTTATATTATCGCTCTTCTCAACAATAAAGTTATTCATTTATAATATTCCTTTCTATTCTTTTATATATTTATGATATTATCATTATAAAGAATTTTCATTTTTTATATTTTCATCAACCTGACGTAAAGCATCTTCTAATTTGTTTAACTCTTCTTCAATATTATTATATTTTATATTTTCTTCTTGTTCAGTTTTTTCTATTAACTCTAATAATTCATCAATAGAAGAAACACCAAATTCTTCTTTTGCTTGTTCAATACATCCTTCAAGTTGTATATTTACTTGTTCAAGAGCTGCCTCTTTTCTATTTTTATCTTGTTGGAGTTTATTATTTTTATCGACTAAATAATTAAAACGTTCGGTTATATTTAATTCACCATCATTATTTGTATTGCTATTTTCTGTGGTTCTATTAGAATTAAAACGATTTCTTTGTAAATGCTGCATATTATTTCCTTTTATGTTTGCGTATTAAGAAAAATAATCATATATTCTTTTTATAAAATTATCAAAAAAAAACACAGGAGTTTTTTGTGAGCCACGAATATAATCAAGAGGACAATTATAAAATAGAATTATCATCATTAGCTCAAGGCACATGGTCATTATCACCTACGGCTAAAAAACGTCCAACTATGCCTCCTTGGTTTGATAATGTTGTAAGTAGAAGAGGAGAAGGAATGCTTTCTCTTTTATTTTACGCTAATTATCCTTGGATTGTATTTCCAGAGTTTGTTCCCGGATATTGTGCTGTAGCCTTTCATAAGACGCCAGAATTTAAAAATCCTGTCAAACCTAAAAAATTACAACTCCGTTATTTTCAAGGAGTTGAAGCGTTAGATACAGATATGTTGATACAAAGATCAGTATCCGTATTATGTAAACGTTGGTTAAATAAAACAGATGGAATGATTAAGTTGGAAGATGATAATATATTAACATTCGTTTTTTCTAGTCGAATATTAACAGAAGTTTTAACAGCATTAGGGATGCCAAAAGATGAAATGATAAATAAAAGATATATACAAGAAAAAAGTATTAGATGGGATTCTATCGGGTTATAAAATAAACTATTTGAGTTTCCCTTATTCTATAAACATGTTATTATAAATATATAAAATATTATTTAATTTAAAATGGAGTTAAAATGAGCAATAAACAAAGATTAACTATTGAAGTTATTTCTAAAGATGAAGCATTAGGTTTAATAAAATTAAATGCAGAAGGTAGTGGTCCCGGTCTTATTATGACTGAATCAGGTCAGTCACATTTAACGAATGAAATCCATCAAGATAATTTTAATGCTGATAGCATTGTAAATAAAGAAGGTAATTTCGATATTGTGGAACCAAAATCTGAACCTGTATTAAAAGTTCAACCAGAAGAAAAACCAAAAATGTCATTTAGAAATAAACTTAGAAAGTCAGGCGCTGATCTAAAAAATAAAGGTAAAATAAAAACACCACCTCCTAAAATGAAATAAAAATATTGATTTTATATTTTTTTGATCAATAATGATAAAACAAAATAAACAGACCACACTTTGTGGTCTAGTTTTTTAATAGAATATCCATTAATAGGAGCACGAAAATGGTTCTTAATTTTTTAAAGAAAAAAGATAATAAAAAAACTACATCAAATACCAATACAAAATCGACACCCAACAAAAAAAAAGAAAATCAAGGTGAACTTCGTACATACAGAGCAGCAGATAAGGCACAAGAGGAAGCTAGAAGACTTTCTCAAATGGCGCAATCGCAAGAAACTCCTGAACTCACAATAGCTGGATTAGATGTTTCTAAAAACGTATTAGAAGAAGCTGCTATATATTTTGCTAACGGCAACCCTAATAAATCAATTGAGGTCTTAGTAGCAAGACTAAACGAAGCATCTGGAAAAGTTGATAAAAATGAATGGTATATGATATTTGATGCCTATCAAGCAACTGGACAACAAGGAAGATTTGAAAAACTTGCGTTATTTTTCTCTAGTTTATTTAATACATCCCCACCTTCTTGGGAAAGATTTGAACAAGATGGAAAGAAAAATAGGGATGCAATGGGAAGAAGTGCATTAAACATTGACGGCTCTATATCCGAATTACAAGAAGAAAAAATTAAAGACTTCCTTTTAGCATCAAAAGAAAGTAAAGTATGTCGTATTGATTTTAGTAGAATAAAACTTTTAGATAATGATCCATATCTTGAAGAAGGACTTGTTAAACTTTTAAAAATGATGTTTGAAATTAAAAAGAATAAGATTACTGGTCAAATTATGGGTGATATGAACTTTATTAATATTTTAATCGAAAATATAGAATATTTTAAAGAGAATAAGGACTTCAATGAAAAAAATAAAGTATACTGGCTTATTTTATGTGAACTTTATCAATGGCATGGCAAAGAAGATGAGTTTGAAGAACTCGCATTGGATTATGCAATGAGTTTTGAAGAATCGCCTCCTTCTTATGTAGAAAAACATATCATGAAAACCAATACTAAAAATGATGATGATGATTATTTAGATGAACATGGATTTATAACGACTGACGCTATTATTGATAGGCAGAATATCGATAAACTTATTAGTCATATTGATGAGCAATTAAAACTTACTGAGAAAGTAACTATAAACTTTAAAGATATAACAAGGCTTGATTTTTATGCAGCCGGAGAGTTAGCAAAATACCTTGGCAATTTAGGAATAGATAATTCAAGAATAATTATTCGTTATCCAATAGAATTAATTATTACATTGTTTGATATTACAGGAGTTTCCAGTTTTGTGACGTATGTTTATAGAAAAAGATAATATAAAGCCACTGCGAAGTGGCTTTTTTAATAACTAATACCTAAAAACATTCTTATGGTTTCAGACATATAAGAAACCTTCCATTGAGGTTCCCATACTAATATCATTGTTAATCCATCTGGCGGTATACTTTTAACGCCTAATATAGCACTTTCTATTCTATAAGGAAGTGTTTCTGCTTCAGGACAATTGGGAGTAGTTAAAGTAAATATTACCTCAGTATTTCCAACACTATCTATTTTTACTTGATATATTAAACCTATATTATATACGGATGTAGGTATTTCTGACATCTTGAACATTATCTAATGCTTTTATTATTTCTTCCTTCAGTAAATTTTCTATCTTGATGAATATCCCATATAGTACTTGGTTCTTTTTCTGATGCCTCTCCTAAATGAATATAATATTCCCCTCCTTCTACATCATCTATTTCTTCAATCATATATCCCTCTCATTATATTGCTCAATCCAATAATTTATTGCTGATTTTATCCATATGTCATCTTTAAGAATTTCTTTCACTTCATCATAAATAAAATCTATCCATGTTTTTTCATCTTTTAATCTTAGTAAATTATCCCCATCAGAAAAAATAGATATAGATTCATTTAATATTCCATTTATTATCAATTTACATATTTCGTGAATATTCATTCCTCTAGATTTCATATAATTATAATATCTTTATCTAAACTTCCTATTGTCACCATGATTAGCTTTTATAACATCCTCTGTATCAACATGTAATTAGGCGAAACCTCTATAATCGCTCCTTTATCACTTAACATCCAATACTTTATATTCTGTTCTGTTGATGATTCTATTGCTTTATTTTCTATATTTACTATACAGTCTACTTTTATTTTTGATTCATCAAAAACAAATCCTTTTATATTAATATTGGAAACACTTCTTTTATTTATATGATTAACATTTATTATATTTTCATAATTGTTTTTTTCATTTATAAATCCCGTAGAAACATAATTTAAAATAGAATCAGATTCTAAATAAAAGTCACTTAATCTTCTTATATATTTTTGGGTTAAAAAATCACAATAGTTAAGTTTTACATTATTTTCAATCGTTCAAATATCATTTATCCATAATAGATTTTTACTATCATTATATCTATTTGAATAATTCAAATTTGACGTTTTTTAAATTCCAATATCGCTCAATCATATTAAAATTAGCATGATTAAATTGATCTTCCCATATTAAATTAAGTGTTTTTATCAATCATGATATTTACGGATATCATATCAATAATATCTACCCATTTACAAACTACTTTTTTAACATTTATACTTTGATTAATAACTATATTAAGCAAATCTATATTTTCATCTTTAATATTTAACCATTCATTTTTTAATACAGGACGCTCACTCCAGTAATATAAAGAACTTTTTGTAGAAATAGCTGGATTGTTACTGAGAGTAATTTCGAATACATCTTTATCAACCATAACTCCAACATAAACATGTTTTTTTGTTGCTGTTCTATTTATTAAATCATAGCTAAGTTTTTTATTTATTAAATTCCATTTATTTAATGATTTTTTATATTCTGGTTTCATTTTAAGCCTCCCATTCTGAATAACCATACTTATGAACTTTTTTAACTAATGATTTTGTTCCTGTATGTACTATTTTTCCTTTGCTCATAATATGAACTT
The DNA here is from genome assembly GCA_035044485.1 of Scaptomyza reducta. Taxonomy (NCBI): domain Eukaryota; kingdom Metazoa; phylum Arthropoda; class Insecta; order Diptera; family Drosophilidae; genus Scaptomyza; species Scaptomyza reducta. The sequence goes on from JAWNNV010000976.1 coordinate 21,078, forward strand.
TTTTTATTGGTAGTTTTTCAAGCATCTTAGGCTGATGACTTATTATTAAAAACGCTGTATTATTACTACTATTTAAGTCTTTAATTATTTCTATAGTTTTGTCTATTGCTTCAATATCCATCCCTGAATCTATTTCATCTAATATAATCCATTTGGGTTTTAATAATAATATTTGAAGCAACTCTAAACGCTTACTTTCTCCACCAGAAAAACCTACATTAAAGTCTCTTTTTAAATATTCCTTTGGCAATCCTATTTTTTCACAGTAAAATTTATTTCATCTATAAAATCAAAAGGATCTTTATTTTCTTTTTTTAAATATTCATTTCTACTTTTACTTATTTCTTTTAAAAAACTAAAAACAGGAACCCCCGGAAATTCAACAGGCTTTTGAATTGCTAAGAATAAACCTTTTAATGATCTTTCTTCAATCCCTAAATCAAGCCAGTTTTCTTTATTTACTTCAAAAGTCCCTCTATCAATATCCCAATCATTATTACCTATTAAAACTGATGATAAACTCGATTTTCCTGAACCATTTGAACCTAGTAAAGCATGAATTTCACCAGCTTTAATTTTTAAGTTTATACCATTTAAAATATTTTTATTATTTATTTTTGCATATAGATCTTTTATTTCTAACATAATTATCTCCTTTTATCCTATTGAGCCTTCTAATGTAACATTTAATAATGCTTGTGCTTCTACGGCAAACTCCATAGGTAATTTTTTAAATACATCTTTACAAAAACCATTCATTATAATTTGTGAGGCATTTTCTTCATTTAATCCTCTTTGCATTGCATATAATATTTGTTCTTCTGATAATTTAGACACAGAAGCTTCATGTTCTAAATGGGATGTAGGACACATATTTTTTATAACAGGAATAGCACTTGCCCCTGAATATTTACCTATCAATAAAGAGTCACACTCTGTTTTATTTATAGCTTTTTGGGCTTTAGGATTTATTTGGACTAATCCTCTATATGTACTATAACCATGACCAGCAGAAATACTTTTTGATATAATTGTTGAATGGGTATTTTTACCTATATGTATCATTTTAGTTCCCGTATCTGCTTGCTGATAACCATTTACGACTGAAACAGAATAAAACTCACCAATACTATTATCACCTTCTAAAATAACGCTAGGATACTTCCATGTAATTGCTGAACCTGTTTCAACCTGTGTCCAGCTTATTTTAGAATTAACACCTCGGCATAATCCTCTTTTAAGTAACAAAATTATATACTCCTCCATTTCCATTTTTATCACCGGGGAACCAATTTTGAACAGTAGAATATTTTATTTCTGCATTATCTCCTGCTATTAACTCTACAACGGCAGCATGTAGCTGATTATTCTCTCTCTGAGGGGCGCTACAGCCTTCTAAATAAGAAACATAAGAGTTATCCTCGGCTATTATTAAAGTCCTCTCAAACTGCCCTGTATTCATTTCATTGATTCTGAAATAAGTTGAGAGTTCCATCGGACATTTCACACCATTAGGAATATAAACAAAAGAGCCATCCGAAAAGACTGCAGCATTCAAAGCTGCAAAATAATTATCTTTTGGAGATACAACCTTACCTAAATATTTTTTAACTAATTCTGGATACTCTTTTACTGCATCTGAAAAAGAGCAAAATATTATACCATATTTTTTTAATTTATCTTTGAATGTCGTAGCAATGGAGACTGAATCAAATACAGCATCTACTGCTATACCATTCAACATTTTTTGCTCATTTAATGATATACCTAATTTGCTATAAGTTTCCAATATTTTAGGATCTATTTCTTCCAAAGATTGTATATTTGTTTTTTTAGGAGAACTGAAATAAGATATTTTTTGATAATCTATCGGATTATATTTACCGTTTAACCAATGAGGCTCATCCATTTTAAGCCAAGCTTCATATGCTGATAATCTCCAGCTTAATAACCACTCAGGCTCTTCTTTTTTACGAGATATTGCTCTAATAACATCTTCATTTAATCCCGGAAGGAACGTATCACTTTCTATTTCTGTAATAAACCCTTGCTTGTAATCTTTATTTAACCAGTTATTTAATTCTTGTTTATTCATAGAACCTCCTTGAATTTTACATAATTGTTTTATAGGTTATAATTATTGCATTATATATACATTCAAAAAATAATCAATTTTACAATAGATTGAAATAAAGATACTTATTTTTTAATCATTTTACTCTTTACAAAAAGTAAATAAATGCTTAAAACATAAAAATACTGTAACTTTATCGGTGTAAATATCACAATGTAAGATAGCAAGACAACGAAAGAGGAGAAGTGAGAAAGGGTTGTTTACAACGTCGCTATCCCACACAATAATGTGTTCTCACAAAAAAACTATGGCAGAAGTAAATAAAAATAAAAATACAGGTTATCTTTACCCTAACGAAAAAAAGAATGAACGTCAGCCAGATTTTCGTGGGAAAGTAACAATTGAAGGTAAAGAATACTTATTATCCGCTTGGAAGAGAGAAAAAGATAATACTGAAATATTGAGTTTATCGATTACTGATCCAGCAACATTACCTCAAACACAAAATCAATCTAACACGACTGATAAAAATGATTCAAATAAAAGTGATCCGCATCCCGATGAAAATAAAAAAGACTTATCTGATGGTTTTCCTGACCCTGAATTCTTTAGTGATATATTTTCAACCCCACAATAAAATAAAAAGGATACCAGAAGGTATCCTTTTTTATTAGTATTTATTCTTCTTATCTTGGATTAAAAGAACGTTTTGTAGCTTTTGGCATAATAAAATCACCATTCTTAAAATCATTGAAAACACGTTTACGATGTTCCATTATTACCATCTCAGTAACATTAAACTTAGCGTATGAAGAATATAATGAACCTTTTCAATCTAGAATTTCTTCAAGTTGACCACTTGTTAATTCTTCTACTTTTTTACCTACGATATCTCTATAACCGAAAGGTACTGTTTTGTGAGGTATTGGAGAATTTACCCATTTTACAAAACTATCAAAATCATCTTCATTACCTAATGCTAAATACCTATCTACAATTTTACCAAATACTTTACCAGTGATTTTTACGTCAAAGTCAGCACGGTGAGCATCACCATCGATATGATCGAGCTTTAACCAATAACGTAATTCTTGCTGTTTAAATGAAGCTAATGCAAAACCATCTTCATTCTTTTCTCCAATATGGAAAACATGCCATTGCCATACGATAAACATCAAGCCATTGCTTATCATTTAAGAAATCAAGCATTCCTCTATCAAAATCTGAGTTATAAGCTAAGATTGGGTAATCTCTTACATAACGCCTGATTTCTTTTTCTTCTTTTTTCAATAGTTGGTTTATTTTTAACCATTGAATCACTGATATGGTGAACAGCAGCCGCACCCGGAGGAATATCAATACCCGGATCAATAAATGTTTGATAGTTACGAGAAAGCTCTCCTGTTTTTACAGTATATAAGCTTGCAGCAAACTCTACTAATTTATCTTTGGCTAATACTAACTCACCATCTTCGTTATATATATTAGCATTATTCGCACCAGTAGTTTCCGTATCAAGAACAATACATTCGAGGTCAGTTAACTTTCCACTGAAATTACGTTCTGCTTTAACATATGTATTAGGAACACTATCAACGATTAGTTCTTGTTTGCCTTTATTTTTAAAGGTTTTAACTCCACCACTTTTGAACTCTTGGTCAATTTTCTTTTTATAAACTGGTTCAATATATGTGAATACATCATATTTTTTTAAGTCATTATAATATGGAGTATCTTTTCTCATTAAGTTAGCTAATTGACCTGATGTTAAATCTTCTGGTTTTTTACCAACAACGGTTTTAAATCCTAATGGAATACTGTCATATTTAATAGGTGAGTTTACCCAAGAAATAAATGAACTAAATTTGTTTTCATGACCAGCATCTAAATAACGTTCAACAACTTTTTCAAATATACGACCTGCTAATCTTGCACCAAATACAGCTCTATGAGAATCACCTTCAACATTCTCAATACCTAACCAATAACGGAGTTCTTGTGGTTTAAAGCTTCCAAGTTTTTGGCCTTTTTCGTTTTCTTCGCCAATTTTAAAGCCATGTAATGCCATACGATGAACATCAATCCATTGCTTATCTTTCAAGAAATCTAACATAGAACGTGTAAAATCAACATTATATGTCATAATAGGATATTCCATTATATGACGACGAATAGCTTTAACTTCATCCTTTAATAAAGGACGACCTTGAACCATTTCATTGCTTACATAATGATATGCTGATGCACTTGGTGGAATCTTTGTTTCTGGATCAATGAAAGACTCATAGGTGCGAGAAAAAGTTTTTTTCTTAACATCTAGTAATACAGCCGCGATTTCTACAACTTTATCTTTTTTTGCTATAACTTCACCATCTTCACCGATAACATCAGCAGCATTAAACCCTGTTGTATTTAAACTTACAAACATACTTTTTATATCTGTTAGTTTACGGTCTTGGTTTACAGTTCTACCTACTTTTTTTACTATTTCTTCTGTATCACCTGAGAGTAATTCATCTGTAATAAAAGTGCTCGCAAATTTTTCATTCATATTCATATTCATACTTATTTATCCTTTTTTAGGTTTAAATCATTTTCTACTTACTATTATACTATTTCACGAACAACAGAGCAAGAAAAAAAATACATTGATTATAAAATAAATAATATTGCTATTTTATTTAGATTTAATGTATTATATACGAACACAATTATCACATAAATGAGGGAAAAAATGAAAAAACTTAAAATTACTGGTATTATAGTTCTCGCTATAATTTTTATTGCTGTTGTGGCATTTCTAATGAGTGGTAGCTCCAATCATGATTCTCATGAAATTGGTAGTGTTAATACTTCATTTAAAATGTTTGGTTCAGATCATGTCGTAAATGTAGCAAACTTCCAAGATCCAACGGTTCCTAATATAATCTGTTCTCTATCTCGTTCTAAAACAGGTGGAATTAAAGGAAGCCTTGGAGTTGCTGAGGATTCAGCAGATTTTGATATTAGCTGTGCTCAGATAGGTCCTATTGATATATCTAATGTTCCCAAAGATAAACAAGAAGTCTTCAATGAATCTCGCTCTATTACATTTAAAAGATTAAGAGTTATTAGAATGTTTGATCCTAAGTTTAATGCTTTCACCTACTTAGCTTATTCAGATAAACTTGTTGATGGTTCTCCTCAAAATGCTGTAAGCATTGTTGCTGTTCGTGGATTTACAGCGGCTCCTAATGCTCAGGCTGTTCCATCTAATGTCGAGCCAGTAGAAGTTAAATAGTAAATAAAATATTTAGGCCAGAACAGATTCTGGCCTTTAAGGAAATTTGATGGAAAATCTTAAAAATTTAATTGCTAAACAATATATAAACTCTAAAAATATTCAAAAAAATCCTATCTATATTTTAAATAATTCTCATATTGAAAAAATCAATACTCATTTTATTTCTTTGTCAAAAGAAGATAAACGATTAAGATTTGGTTCTGCTATCAGTGATGATGTCATAAAAAAATATGTTGAAAACATTAACTTTAAAGAAAAAGAATGCTTGGGATATTTTGACAATGATTTAAATATTAAAGGAATTGCCCATTTAACTAAAAATCAAAAAACATATGTTGCTGAACTTGGGTTAAGTGTTAACAGTGATTATCAGGGAAAAGGAGTAGGCTTTTCATTATTAATTCATTCTGCTCATTGGGCTAAACATTTAAATTATGATTTTATTAACATCGAATGCTTAAATAATAATATTAAAATAATAAACTGGGTAAAAAAAGCAGGATTTCCTATTCAAAGAATTGGTTTTGAAGCCCTTTCTGTATTCCCTACAATAAAAGGGCCATTACCATTAGAATATACTTCGATGTAATATATCTGTTGTTTTTTCTAAATATATATCATCAATAGTTTTATTTTTAATTTCATCACTTGATATATTTATTTCGATCTTTGGTGAAACCTCCTTTTCTTTTATTGGAGGAGGAAGACTAGAAATAATATTATTCTCATGTTGTTCTTTTAAAGTTTTCTCAACATCATCTGGATATTTAAAAGATACATCCGGCACAATTCCTTTCCATTGTAAATAATGGTCGTTCGGAGTTTTATAAAACCCTATTGTAAACGTAGCCTGTTCTTTTTTATTAATCGGGAAAGTTCTTTGAACAGTTCCTTTTCCAAAAGTTGATGTTCCAATAATAAATGTTGTTCTTCCATTATCCTTTAATGCTGATGCTAATATTTCAGCCGCAGACGCTGTTTTATCATCAACCCATATTATTAAAGGAACTTTTTTAGCCCAACTTGTCCAAGCCTCAGTTGAAAATTAATCGTATTAAAAATAACATTGTTTTGATTTCTCTCCTTAATACTAGTCACTCTTTTATTAGGAGGTAGAAATAAACTGGCAACACCAGCACTAACATCTACTAACCCTCCGGGAGAGCTTCTTAAATCTAATATTATTCCATGATTAGCCTCATTTTCATCAAACCAATTTTTTCGTATCTCTGAAGCTATATCATTTACGGTAGTTTCTTGAAAATCAGTTATTCTTATATTTAGCCATTTTTGTTTATCAATAATGTCGATGTTTGAATATACACTAAAATTTGTGATTTTTTCTCTATGCATATTTATTTTTAATAACTCACCATCTCTCTTGATTTCTAATGATACTTCTGAGCCAATTTTTCCTCTGATTTCATCAATAAAATTATTATTATCATATGAAACACCATTAATTTTAAATAATATATCATTTACCTTTATTCCCGATTTATCTGCTGGGCCATCTTTTTTTACTGATATTATTTTAAACATTTTAATTTTTACATCATAGATATATCTTATGCCTATACCACCATATTCACCCTTTAACTTTTCCTCCAACAAATTTTGACTATTATCATCCCACCAAAATGAATGAGGATCTATTGAAGATAACATTCCTTGAATTGCTCCATCCTTCATTTTCTTTTGCTTTTCATTATCTAAATTATAGGTAAATTTATCTTGTAATTCTTTCCATACTTTAGTTAATGTTATTAAATCAGGATTTGTTATAACTATATCTTTTTCGTGTTTTTTTTCATTTGTATTTTCTCCTAAATAAAAACCAGCACAGAATATTCCTGAAAAAATTAAAATTCTTAATATATTCTTTCTCATTTCTTTCCTTATTTGAATTTTCTTTATGTTTTAAGATAGTATATAAATATTATTTTACAATAGATGAGGTTTATTAAAAATGCCAGAATTACCAGAAGTTGAAACTGTAAAAAATGGGTTGAAGCCATTAATTGGTTCTACATTTAATGATTTTATATTACATAAAGACGGTTGGAGGAAACCTGTTCCTATCAATAATATTGAAAAAATTAGAGGACAAAAAGTTATAGATGTATACAGAAGAGCTAAATGGTTAGCTATTGTATTTAATAGTGGATGTTTATGGCTACATTTAGGGATGTCTGGACAAATTAGATTGTTTCAAAAAAAAGATGAAATACCGATTTTAGAAAAGCATGAACATTTAGAGTTAATGTTTAGTAATAACTGTTTAATACGATTTAAAGATCCACGAAGATTTGGGTTAGTTGGCTGGACTGATAAACCTTATTCTGAGCCTCCGAGCAGGGAAGAATTAGGCCCTGAACCTTTAAGTGAAAAATGGGATGCTGAAGTTTTGTTTAATGATATACATAATATTTCCAAGCCTATTAAACTTGTTATTATGGACTCTAAAATAGTGGTTGGAATTGGTAATATTTATGCTTCAGAAGCGTTATTTTTATCTAAAATATCTCCTTTAAGGTTAGCAAAATCATTAAGCTTAGAGGAAGTTAAACTATTACACGAAAAGATTGTAGAAGTTTTAATGGACGGAATTAAAGCAGGAGGTTCTACCTTAAAAGATCATCGTACTGCAAATGGAGAGTCTGGTGAATATCAAAATAGCCATAAAGTTTATGCGAAAGAAAATAAACCATGTTCTATTTGTAAAACACCCATATTAAAAATCATCCAAGGAGGAAGAAGTACTTTTTATTGTCCAGTATGTCAAAAATAATATTTAGAATATATTTTGTATTTTCTAAAAAATATATTATTAATAGATGTATATTTAATATAAAATAGAATGAGGGTAAAACATGAAAAACAAATTTAAAAAAATATTATTATCAGGAGCGTTGCTTGCCATTAGTAATAGCTTATATGCAGCAGATAACCAAGTTAATCAGGCTGATTGGATACCAACATTAGATAACTTCCTAAAAAATGGGCAGTATGCATCAGCAAGAAAAATAACGTCATCTGAACCTGCAGCAGCCGTTTTAGAAAGGTTAAAACCTTGGGCAGATTCAGGTTTAACTCCTGCTCAATGGATGTATGCTGAAACTCTTTTAAGATCTGGAAGAAGTCAAGAATCAGCAGATTGGACATATATATCTTTCTTTAATACTAGGCTTGATGCATCATTGTGTAGCAACAATGATGCTCTTGGACTTGAAAAATCTATTATATCATCTTTTAATAGAACAGTACAAACGGCAAGAATACATCCAGAAGTAATGACACAGGCAATTATCAATGCTATTAATTTCAGAAAAATCAGCCGAGAAATTACATTGCTAGGAAAAAGCCTGAATGGATATGCCTTATGGTTGTAAATAATGATAAAAACAAAATAACAATCCCAACATCAGAATGGAATACTATTTATCAAAATAACTTAAATGATTTTATAAATAAAACAAAAGGCAAAACAGAAGAATAATATTATAAGGAAGAAGTGGTATTCTTCCTTATTTAATTAAAGCTCTTTCTTGCATTCCTTTGGTAAAGGTTACAAAATCTTTCTTATATTCTATAACAGGATTAATTCCAAGCTTTAACGCAACACTTCCCCATAATCTTCTAGATATCTCTATTTTTTCTTGTGATTGTTCAAAGCCTTTTAACTTTATATACCAAACTCTACCTTTTGTTATTTTTCCAGTAATGCTTCTACGAGGTTCATTATAAAGACCTTCTATATAAAATAAAGACACTAAGCATCCTCTGTGAACTTTAATAAACTTATCACCATATAACTCTTGTAGCTTTTTCAATGAAGTCTCAAGTATATATTCTTTTGTTTTAGTCTTTGCCATAGTATATTTCATATCAGCTTTAAAAATTGCAATATCATCTACTTGAACATTGGTTAATTTTCCAAGATGGTTAACTGTTAAATATCCTGTTTCTTCTTCTTTTCTTTTTTTGTTTTCAACTATTTCTAATATAGATTTACCCCAATCAGATAAAGCACTTTCTTTTGATGCCTTTTTTGTTAATGCTCTACAAAGCGCTTCACCCAATCTTTCCCCTCTTACAGGCTTTACAACATAATCAGCAACTTCTAACGAAAAAGCTTCTGCTGCTTTATCAGGGAAAGCACTTACCATTATAAATACTGGCGATTCAGGATCTTCTTGCCATCTTTTTGCAAACATTAAACCATCTTCTAATCCCGGCACAACAATATCAGATAATACAATATCAATATTTCTTGAATGTGTTCTTTCTTCCACTTTCATGTCAAAATCTTTAGGCGTCGAAGCACTTACTAATATTCTAGCTTTAACTGTTATTGATTCTGGATTAGGCATTTTACTTTGTGGGTTTGATAGTAACATTTCTTTATGTGCTTTTAGTAAAAGCCAAGCCCACAATAATGGCTTTGTTGTAGAATTTTCTATTCCCGGCTTAGGAATATCCCAAGACCAACCTTCTGTAATTCTTCTTAATCTTTCACGAGCAATATTTTCATCATCCATTATTGCTAAATTATCCAAGTTGTTATCACACTCATTTCTCTTTCCAATAATAAGTTCGTATTCTTTATGAATACCGAAAGATAAATAATTGTAAATACTAAATGATGAAAAAAGCATAAAAAAAAGGAGATTCATCTCCTTTTTTCTATATATTTACTAAATAGCTGATTATTTAGTCTTGTTATTTCTTGCATTATAACTTTGGTAAGCCGCACTTTTTCTAAACACTTGATTATCACCCGCAACCAAAGAGCTATTTAATGAAGATATTTCTCCGTCTTGTAATGATGACACTTTTGCGGATGCCGTAGCTAAAAAGCCTCTTGCCATTCCCAATTCTCTTTGAGCAAGCTCTCTATCTCCTTTATCCAATGCAGCAATAGCTTCTTGTTTTTTATTTGCTACTTTGATTAATATTGTTTTATCTATAACATCCTGATTAGAATAAAGGTCTTTCTCTTTTTTAACTTTATCTATTTTGAAAGAAGTATTAATTTTTTCATTTATACCATTCTCTGTGTCATAATGAACTTCAACTGAAACTTTTGCATTTTCATTATTAGGAGTTCCTTCAAAAATTAAAATCAATAGAATTCAGTGTCTGTTAAATTAGGCAATCTATAAAAACCTTCCTCATTTTTTTCAAACTTATTCAAAAGTTTAAAACTATCCCAACCTTCATGAGAAATTGAGAGTAAAACTTTTCTTCCTACAAGGTTAACTAATCCTCCAAACTCATGAGAAAACATTTCTTCAAATTCATTTTCTCCTTTTATATAGTAATAATTAGCATCTCCTGATTCGCTCATACCTTGTAATAAATCTTCATTATAACTATCACCCACTCCAAATGTTGATGTTGTTACATCATTTTCTGATAATGCACGAACCTTACTGCATATCTCATCACCATCAACAATACCAATGTTTGCCTCTCCATCTGTTAGCAACATCACTCTATTTAAATATCCATCCTTCATGTTTTCCGCAACACATGTTGCACCACAACTCCAACCATCAAATAATGCTGTCATACCATTACAATAAATTCATTTTATAACCTCTGACAATTCTTTTTGCTGATCACCTTTTACACCCTTTGCTAAAATTTTCGCTTTCATATTCAAAAGTAACAATTGATACTATATCTTCTTTATCTAAACCAGATAAAGCAACAAGTGCCGCCTGTTTAACTAAATCTAATTTAGTTTTCCCTGAAATATAACCATGCTTTTCGTTACTATACCCATGAAGTATATCAAGTGGAGATTTAATTTGATTTGGGAGTTTATTATTTTTACTTATACTACTCGAAAACGACCATATTCATGGAAGTTGATACATCAAATACAAAACAAATATTTAAAGGTTTTCTTTTTTGTTCTTTTTCATTATCATTTCTAATAGCGTGTATTTGAGTTAATAATTTGAAGTTCTTCAAATTTTGAATTTTGTAAATAAGGTTTGCTCCAGCTATTTTTTATAATTGTATTCATATATTAGTTTCCTTTTATTTATTTTCTTGTTGTTCAAGCCATTTTCTTAGTGAATTTATAAAACTTTTATTTTTTAAAACATCTTCTCTTATATTTAATTCTACTCCTTCTGAAATAAGTTCTTTTGACCACATTTTATTATCCGATTTCTCAGATATCTTTTTTCCACTACCAAAACTTTGTAATATTTCTAAAGCATTATTTTTTTTGATATTTTCTGAGCAACTTAGTAACTCATTTGCATTTGATCCTGAAAAACTATTTGTAGCGCTTGCTGTAAAACCCCTAGCTAATGAACTACTATTAATTAATCCACTTACCGATGATTCAATCAACGAGGCATCATCATAAGAGCTTTTCAAAACAGACGTAGCTGTTTTATAAGGCACTCCTGAATATTGAAGTAATATTAATTTTCTAAAATCTTCTAAATTCTCTTCATTATAGAATTTTTGTTTTCCAACTTTAATTGCCGGAGAAGGTTACTATTTGAAAAATAACTTCTAACCATCTTTTGGTCCAAATGGTTGATTTCTTTTATCAGCATCAGTATCAAAATCATTAAGAGGTACATTTTTATTTAAAATATCTACGAATTCATCAATGTTCCACTTACTCATATACACCTCACAGTTAGATTTATTTAATAACAATGACACTAAATACTGTCATTGTCAATTTTTATTGAAAATATAAATATAAATAGTTTAATATTTTTTTATTTTTTAAAATGCAAAAAAAAAGCTCCTACCAAGGAGCTTTTTAGTTTATTCTTCTTTGACGTAATATTTTAATGGAAAGTAAAGAAAGTTAATGTCATTAATCCAGCAGCTACTCCTGCTGACATTATTTTTCTAGCTTTACTTTTTTCTTCTGGTGTAGCACTTTCCCAAGGAATAAATATCGCCTTTTTTTCTACAACAGATTCTTCTTTTAGAAGTTGAGCGGTTGATAATTCTTTATCTTTTTGAGGATTACCAAACAGTCTGTTTAAAGAATCGCTTGCTGTATCTTTTCTTTGTGAAAAATTAATACCTGATGTAACTCTGTCATCTTTTTTTTGACTTATTATTTCATGCTTTAGTCTTTCTTTTGCTATACTAGCACTTGTTTGAAATGCTTGCGGCTCAGAATACTCATCATTTTCCTCAACAGTTTTTGTTTCAACAATATTTTCTATTGAAGACATGTTTTTAGGTTTTAACATAGATGCTATATCTTTATTTCCAGTAGAAAATTCTTTTTTAGGAGAAGGTTCTATGAGAACAGAATCTTCTAATATGATTTCTTCTGCTTCTTGTTCCTTAAATTGAAAATTATATTTTTCTTCTACTTTAACAACATCTTCTAATACTATAGGTTTAGCTTCTATAATTTTTTCTTTTATAGGCTCACTTACTTTGAAAACACTATCAATGTCTATATTTTTTTCCTGAACAGCTTCCGTTTGAACTTTTTTTGATTTTTTAATCTTATCTAAAGCAGAAAAAGTTTTAACCTGACTTTTTTCTTTATCAATTGATTTTTCCATTACTATTTCCTCATTTTTAACAAATAGAACTTAATTTAATCAATATTACCTTATATAAATATTTTTTTCAAAAATAAAATAGATTATACAAACTTAATTAGTTTTCATTTGTAATCTTTGATTTAATAACGCCCTTCCAAGATTTTCATTAATGAAACCATATTTTATTGCTCCATCAGTTATTTCTTGAAGAGATATACCTATTTCTTCGTTATCAACATTTAAAATAGTTTCTATTGTCGCTACTACTATATTAGTATTATGGACTTGTTTTTTTAAATATTCACAGCCTGTACCATATGCCATAATTATTGCCCAACTTTGTAATGACTTTTTAAACATTTCTTTAATCTTTATATTCTCATCATTTTGATTTTTCTCTAAAGATTTTAATAATGTTATAATTTTTTTATTATCTTTTAACTCATAAAAATCATCATCATTTTTTATTAATATCTCACCTTCTTTTAACTCTCTCTGTATATTTTCAAGTATTATTTCAAGATCAGCACCCATTAAAGCATATATATTGTATTTAAAGTAATCTTCTGAATCTGATGTATATGGGTTAGGGAGATCTGGACTTCCGTTTCTTTTTACCAATTTAATAAAAAGATTTAAATCCGGTTCTTTTTCTTGATATAAATCATTATAATATTCCAAATATTCTTTTAATGCTCTTTCGGAATATCCTTCAGTAGCAAATTGTTCCCTTTCTTTTTTTCCAATCCTTTTATCATCTAGTTTATTTTTCGCTTCTTTTATTTTAATAAATTTATCTTTAATGAATGATATTATTTTATTTTCTTTTTTTATTGGAGCTTCATAAACAATATCTAAAGGATGGTTTCTTTCTACTCTCTTTGCTGAGTTCCTTAATATTTCTTCTGGCTTATCTTCTTTTTCATAATTGTAATTACTCATTTATACTCTCACTGTTAATCTATAATAAACTTAAAAATACATGATAATGTCTATATTATCAACTTATAGTTAGATATATATTTTTAAAAAGTATGAGCTTTAAATTTTTATTTTCAAATATGATGATTTGGGTGAGGAGTAATGATTCATAGAGATCTAGAAAATATTTTTTACATTAGTAAGTTTAATAAAATAAAGCCATTGAATGGCTTTATTATAATTAAATAAACTTAAATTTTCCTTGAATAACTGGCAATACTTTTAACCCTTCAAATTCATTAGGCACAGGCTCTCCACGAGAACATCTTGGAAGATACACAACAAACATTGGTTTATTGAAATCAAGTCCTATACCCACTCCTACGAAGCGTATTTCAAGTTCTTTCAATTCTTCAATTATTTTTAGAACCAGCTTAATCAATTTTGTATAATCATAATCTGGAAATTTAGGCCAATCTGGTTCAATAATTATACCGTTTCTTTTAAAGTCTTCTTTTATTTGAAGACTTTTTATTTTCGGGTTTATTTTTTCTTCATTAACCTTAATTATTTTTTCTTTATTTTTTAACAACTTTTTATTATTCATATTTTTACCTATTGCTATTTGCTTCATTAGGATTACTATATCATTATACGAACAGAAAAACCAGTAATTTTTTCATTAACTAATTATATAAAAATAGGAGGATATAATGAACATTCAAAAATCCTTAAAAATATTAAGCTTTATGACGTTGCCTTTTTTATTAGGTGGTGCAACCTATTATGTTAACGGAAGACCTGTTTACGTTGAAGATAATTACAATGATCAATATTATTACGATTCAAACAATAGACCTATCATCATTAATAACAATCCTATTATAATTATTAATAGACATCCTAATAATAATCAGCCTAAACCTCCTCCAGATGCTAACTATAACTCAGGAGAAAAAAAGTTGCCAAATAATGGGATAAATCGTCCGGGAACACCTTTATTAGGAGGTGATGGTCAACCTATCTCTAAATAGTAAGCTTAATAGCAAAAACCCATACAGGCTCATCACCAAATTCTTTATGGGTTATTTCTTTTTTTGTAAATCCAGACCATTTAAATTCAAGTATTTTATCAATTTCATTACTTTTAGGATATCCCATCTTTATTATAATCTTATTATACTCTTTATTAATTAGTCTTTTTTCCCAATAGGGTTTTACGATTCTAAATTCTTCTTTCTTTATTCCTTTTCTTATATCTTCAAAATATTCCTTTTTTAAATTTAATATTAAGTTTTTCATATTTTATTTTTACCGCCCAAATATTTTTCCCATTTATTAGCGCTTCCTGATAACTCATTAGCTGTAAAAATTACTTTTTCTTTTAACTTTTCAGGCCCATTTTCTTTTATCCAATCAGCCATTTCATTTTCATCATTATTAAAATCTAATTTAACTTTTCTCATGACAGCTCCAAGGAATTTATCTTTTAGTTCTATATTTAACCATTCAGATATATTAAAACCATTAAACAGCTTTCTCATTTCTTTTAGATCTTCATGACCTTTTAGTATACTATCATATATTTCTTTTGCTTTAGGAAATGTATAAAAGTATAAATCTTTTTTTTCTTCAGCGGTTTTTCCTATCAGAACACTTTTTTTGATAGGTTTACTTTTTACATATTTTGTAAAACCACTATATGTTTTTCTTTCTGCTCTCTTTAATTCTTCTCTATTTTCTTTTTCTGTTTTCTTTATAAAGCTTTTACTATCAAAATAAGGAGATTCATAGATAAAATCATACATATCATTAAGATTATTAAAACCAATTTTATGTTTTTCTTTGTTTAATCCTAAAAAATCAAGAATTTCATAAAAATTTACGTCTAATGTATAATCACCTATTTTTTGTGTTTCTGTCTCTCCAAAAATAATTTGGTTTAATCCATCTTTCTTAAAAGCTAAATCAAAATTTGAAGAAGCTATGAAACTCATTAAGATGTTAAGATCATTATAAGCAAAATAAGTCTTTGCCTTATGATACATATCCTCACTATGAATCATAAGATCAACCTGATGATAATTTTCATCATGCTTATATCCAAAAGAATATATTTGACTATTTCCAGATTGTTCAGGCGAGTTTAGACCTTTCTTTAAAAAATCATGGAAATTATTAAAGCCATATTTCTCAATAGCATCTTTTGATATTAATAAATCAATATCACTAAAAGTACTTTTAGATTTATAATAAGGCAAAACATCTACCATGTCAGTATTGAGTTCTGCCCTTAACTTTTGAACTATTTCATTAGAAATAACTTCAAATGAATCTTTTTGCATCATTGAAGCTTTTATTGTTTTTAATGCTTTTCCACCCATTTTAATTTCCTTATTTATTTCTTTTCATTGCTGCTTGTTTTTTCAATTCTTTTTTAGCTGCTTGTCTTTCCTTTCTAGCATCTAATACAGCTTGCTCTATATCAGAAACAGTTCTATATCCTGTAAAATCTAATTTTTTATCAATACTTAAAACAAAATCTTTTATTTCGTCAACACTTTTATTATTTAAAAAATCTAGCATTTTCAAATCATTAGGAAATTGCTTTTTCACATTTGTTGTAAGATGACCAAGAGCTTCGCCTGTTCTACCACTCCATTCTTTCATTAAATCAGAATTAAATTTTTCTTTTAAAGTTATTAACTGTTCTTGTCTTAATAAAGCTTTATCATAATCACTTTTAAAGTTAGGAAAAGTATTGAACATTGAAGGTATCCACTCATCTTTATTCTCAGGATAAGTAAAAACAGATTTTTTATCATTCTCTTTAATCCAAACTAAAAACATATTATATGTAGGTCTTTTTTGATCTCTTACACGAGATTTATAAGACTGGTTTTCAAGAAGATAAATATCACCATTAAAATATTTAGAACCTCCCACATACTGATAAACTTCTTCAAGATTACTAAAACCTTCTCTAAATCTTTCAGGTTTAAATCCAAGGAATGTTAATGATTTATCAAAATCTCTTGTTAATAACACATCGGCTATTTTATGATCGCCTTGCCTCATAACATACCATAATCCATTATGACCAAATTTTAATCCCATTTTGTGAGCTGTTCTACCAATTAGATTTCCAAGGTCGTTATAAGAAAAATAATTCCTAGCAAAATCAAATGTAACCTCTGGCATCTGAATAATATCAACTTGAAAACCTTTCTCTTCTATTGCTGAGTTTCTATATTCAAATGATAAAACATGACCATTTGCTTTTTCTTGCCTAGAGAAAAATTTCTTTTTAGCTTCTTTTATTAGTTTCTCTATCCCACCGCCTTTTTCAAGACCTTCTACTGAAATAATAACATCTAAATCTCCAAAATCCTTTTTTTCAGCATATGAAGGAATGGAGCCTACCATAGCTAATGGGAAATGCTCCTTTAAAAAATGCAAAACAGCTTCTTCACATTTATCAAAATTTTCTTTGTTTAATCTTTGTGTTGGAACTTGTTTTAATGCGTTACCACCCATTTGAAATCTCCTTAATAATATATCTTCTTTATATATAATACATTATTTAAATATAAACTAAAAGCTTTTTAATTTTATAAATAAGAGTGTTTTTTAATCAATTGACATAAAAACATATTAATGTAGGATAATTAGATAACATTAAGAATAAGAAGGAAGATAATTATGAGTGGTAGCTCAAAAAGATTATGGTCTCCTAACTCCACGTTAGATGAAATAGAAAGCATATTAAAAGGCTTTTTAACAAGGTGTCAAGAAAAAAGAATACTTACAAACAGTGATTCAAAAGTTTATCATGTATATCGTTTTGAGCAATCTTGGCCTACTGAAAACTTGATTGAAATATCTAAATTTCTTCGTTTTTCTAAAAACGATAATCCTGAAAGTGATATTGTTAGAGAATCTCTTTTAAAGTTAATTTCTAGTGCAATGAAAGCACATATTTATTTTGATGAATCTGCTATTATTCGTCATGAACCTTATATGTTTTTAATTCCTGATCTTTTTAAAATTGGACAATTTCGATATGGCTTATATTATCCTATTGAAAGTAATAAAAAGAACATGTCATTAATCGTATCAGAATGGGATATTTCTATTTCATCTTCTTCATTTCCTAAAATTAATCCTTGGGATAAATTTTCTTCTGTAATAACATCAGATAGTAGTAAATGGTTTGACGTTAAACAATATAAAGATTTTAAAGAAATGGATAAAATTGGATACTTTAAAATTAATGATTGGCCTTCACGTAAGAAATTCCAACAATTAGTATCCACTAAAAATCAGGATGATTTTGATTTAGGTAAAGTATTAAATTCAAAAGCAGAATTAAAAGAATATTATTCTTCTCTAGGATTAGAGTGGGCACCCAATTTGAAAAAATGGTTTATACCCAAAGGATATGATTTTAAAAGTATCATGGAATATTTAAGCTTGGTTAATAACCAAACACCAGAACAAAGATTTTTAGATTGCTGGTGGAGTAAAAATAAAAAACCACAATAAAATATAGCTAAAAGATGACTTATCGCTTTTTTTATGATTTAATTAGTAAATAACCAATCTAAAATAAAAGAGGAAGAAATGGAAGAAAGAAAAAATGTTCGCCAAGTTTTTTATGATACAGAAACTACTGGTAAGAAAAAAGAAATAGATCGTATTATTGAAATTGCATTGGTAGAAGCTATTGATGGTGTTCCAACAGGTAGAGTTTTTCACTCATTAATCAATCCAGAAGGAAAATCAATACCAGAAGATGCGACAAAAATTCATGGTATTACAGATGCTGATGTTGCTGATCAACCTACATTTAAAGAAATCGTAGATGATATTATAGATTTTATTAGAGATGCTGAATGCTTAGCTTATAACATAGACTTCGACTCCGGCTTTGTTAATATGGAGATGCAAAAAGCAGGCATTACTGAAAACTATTGGGAAGTTACAGGAAATAACGTTGATATATTAAAAATAGCTCGCTCAGTATTTCCCGGTCAAAGAAATAGCTTAGATAAAGTTTTAGATAGATTTGGAATAGATAAAAGTCAACGTGAAAAAGATGGACATGGAGCTTTACTTGATACTCAATTAACTATTTCTGTATATACTGAACTTCTTAAGCATTACGATGTTTCTAAACCTGATTTAGAAGGCGATATCCCGCGTGAACCTGTTCGTTATCTTAACTTAGGAAATTATGTTCCTTTAGAAATCGATTTGGATTCTGAAGACTTAAATAATCATGAAAAATATTTAGACAATATACAAGAAAAAGAAAAAGTTACTCCATTAGAAAGAAAATCAACTGAAGCAACTTCATCAACTCCCAAAAGGCCATCTATTTAAAAACATAAAATAATAAAAAGGAGATCCGAGGATCTCCTTTTTTACATACTTATAAAGATTTATAGATTAAATTGTGGTTTTAAAGAAGGAAAGCGATGTGTCCAAAGATTTTCTGCTGTTCTTTCTTGTTCCATTTTCAATTCTTCCTCTCTATCTATTCTATTCCAATGCTTTTTAATTTTTTCCTTTTTCAATCTATAAGCTAACTCAGAAATATTTTGCTTATCTAATTTTGGCTTCATACTTCTTTTAAAGGCTGAGTTATAACTGCTAGTTAAAGCTGATTGGAATATTAAACTAGTTGCTAACCCCGTTTTTATTAACGCTTTATTTTTTAATGGTTTTGCCATTTTTGATAAACTAAAGTTTTTTCCATTAGGAGTTAATACTGGTTTATTTATTACTGTTCTTTTAACAAGTCTTTGATGACCATTACTATTTTGCTGACTCATCGCTATGCTTGATATTATTGCTATAACTTTATCTTCTAATACTTCTTCGTCTCTCATAGATAAATCATCTTTATTAGCAATATTCTCAACTAAACGACTTACAAGAGCTGTGTATAAAGCCATATCTAACTCAGGATCCATAGCCTCATATTCTTCTTCGAACTCGGTAGAGAAGACAATCTCTTCGTTTAAATCACGCACTCTTGATGCTTTCATTTGTAACTTTGGTGGTTGTGGTCTCATTTCATTCGCCATAATATTTCCCTTCTTGTAGATTAACATATATAATAATTATAAATGATCTGAAAACTTTGTAAACATTTAAAATAATGATTACAATATAAACTGAAATATGTTATATTAAGTGCATCACATATAGGAGAAAAACATGGCATTATATGAAGAAGAAAATGGTTCTATTAAACTTAGTTCCAAAGAATATAAAAAATTTAAAAAACAACTTGTTGAAGATAATAATTATTGGCTTGAACGTTGTCAGTATGTTGCTGAAAACTGTTTTTCTCATCTTAGAGATAACTTTGATGAATATAAAAACAGGTCTAAAAGTTTATTTGTAAAAAATAATTTAACTTTTAATGAAAATGGTTCATTAATTCAAATAATGCCAGAAGAAGATAAAAAAGAACAGGCTAATAAATTTATGAAATTTATTATTTCAGAGCTTGTTAAACACGCTATGTATACTGAAGGCAGAGATGGAGTACTTATTTCACGAAATCATAAAGTTGATATTCTTCAGGAAGGTTCTAACTTTGTTAAAAATGTATTACTAAAAGAAAAAGATGGCCTATGCTACATTAAAAAACCTGATAATAAAGATTTTAATTTTGCCAATATTAAGAGTGATAGCATTGTATTTGAATATGGTACCATTCAATTCGATGATTCTAAAAGAACCATTAAATGGGACATCCCTAATGCTGAGGCCGCAGTTAAAAAAACATGGCAGAGTAGAGTCGGCATATCTTTTAGTAATGCGTTAAACTCTATTTCTGAGTGGACTGAAAATACAGGTGGTTTGTTCTATTATAAAAGCGAAACAGATAAAGACTTTAAGTTATCAAAATCATTAGGCCCTATTGGTATAGAAGAACATAATGACCGTATTCAAAAAATGAAAACAAAAATGAAGCTAAAATAAGAAAAGGGGCAAAGCCCCTTTTTTTACATTCTCATTCTATTTTTTGGCTTTTCTTTTAAATTATAAAAATCTAAAAAGTTATCCATATTAGCATCTTGTCCTCTAAACTCTATATAAAGGTCTTTTGCAGGTAAAGCACTTCCCTTTGATAATACTTTTTCTTTATATTCCTTACCAAGTTTTTCTCTGTCTTCTTTAATAAAGCTAAAGGCATCAACTGAATAAACATCAGACCATAAATAACCATAATAACCAGAGCTATACCCACCACTAAATATATGAGAAAATGTCATCGGGAAATTAGTATCTTTATCTACAGGTTTTGGATTAGTTTTATCCGCACATTTTTTATAAAGTTCAATAAAATCTTCTTTTGTTCCTTGGTATAATTCTAAATCATATAAAGCTAAACCTATTTGTCGAGTGTAGAAGTTAGCAACTCTAAAGTTTTGCATATCATTTGCTTTTTCTATTAAATTTTCTGGAATTTTATTTTCAGAAATATCATTAAGGAATACTTTATCTAATGAAAACTTTTCTAACATCTGACTTGGTATCTCAACAGCATCTCTTGGCAGACCATTAGTTCCAGAGTATTTTCTATACTTTGTTTCTGATGATATAGCATGAACTAAATGTCCAAATTCATGAAGTAATGTTGTAATATCATCAAATGACAGACCTTCTTTATCTTTATCAAAGTTAGTAGTTAATGTTAATATTCCATCTTTGTCTTTTGTTGGAGATATATAATTACTTACCCAAGCGCCACTCTTTTTCATTTTTCTTTCAAATAAATCTATAGCTACATAACCTTTAAATATACCATTATTCATAATTTTATATGTAGAAATATCTTTTTCTGGAAGAATAAATCCTTCCTGTTCTTTTTCAAAAGAAATATTGAACATTTTATTTATCAAATTAAAAGTCCCTTTTAAGGCATTCTCTACATTAAAATATTTTCTTTCCTCATCTTTTTTATAGCTAAATAGATCTTCTTTCATTTTATTTGAATAGTAAGATAAGGAATATTTATTGATTTCTTTTATTCCAAATTTATTTTCAATAAAAATATCTAACTGCTTATTTTCCTCAATAGCAAAAGGAAGCATTTTATCACTTAGCATTGATATAAAACTCATCGCTGATTTTACATCTCCTGACATTGATTCATTTAATATCAAATCTGAGACGCTTTCTTTCCCTAAAATTTTAGCATGTTCCTGCTTTAATAACACGATCTTATTTATTAACTCTGAATTATCAAAATCAGTACCTTTATTTGCTATAACTTTATTTTTCTCAAATAAAGTTTTTCTTAGTTCTTCATTATCACATGTTTCTAATAGATCTAAAACTTGATTTATATTATAAGTCATTTTTAGATCTGTAAACATTTTCTTATGTTTATCATTTAAAGATTGGTAAATTTCATCTTTTATTTCAAATTCCCAAGATTTTCTAGCTTCTGACAAATTTTGAAGAAAACCAATACCTATTTCTCCTAACTCTTTAGATATTTCAATAAGTCGAGATTGTTTTTCTACTGATAAATTTAATCCTCTATCTTCAAAATCTTTTATTATTTTATCTTTTAAAATTTTATCTTGTTCATCTTCTACTTTTAATGTTTTTATGAAATCATAATAATCACGATTATAACCCAAATCACTTAATTTATCTTTCTGATATTTTATCATTAAATTGTAATTATTAGATATTTCGGCTGTTTGATTAATCATAAACAAATATGAATATTTTGTTAGCAACTCTTCTGCTTTTTTATATACACCTTCTTCAAAATCCGAATACGCTTCTACTGTCATTTTTGGGGAGGCACTAATTATATCACGTAACGTTTCACTATATAAATCTATCTGTGATTTAAACAACTCTACATCATTTTCATTAACTATAAAAAAATCTTTATTTAACATATATTCTCCTTAACTCATGTTATTATATAATAATGATTTATAAAACTAATAGCAATCCATTATTTTAATTTAAAGCACACTATTTAGCATATTAGAATTATTTAAACTTTTAATTAAATGATGTTCTGTATATTTTGTTTTATTATGTATCACGGAAATCATAGTAAACTTATTATTATCTTTTTCATTCATAACCGTGTGTGAAAAATCTTTCAAAGATTTTATTTCTTTAATTTTATTATTTGAAATAAGTTTAATTTTTACAGGTAATTTCTCATTCATTATTAGCTGAGGAGATTTATGATCTAAAACTAGAAAACTTGATTTGAAAGTTGAGCTTTCTCGTGATGCGAAAAAAGGACAATAAATATAGCTAATATTTTTAATCTTATTAAAGGTTATAAATTCGATTTTCATTAACGCTTCAATAGGTAAGTTAAACAGAGATATTTCTACATGATACTTATCAGTTAAGGGTATAGATTCATTCATATGAGGGTAATACAAACTTAACATATCTTCTTTTTTAATAATTTCTATTTCATATTCATCATTTATTATTATTTTACTAAATAAATTCACCGGTATTTTTGCATTTTCTAAAATTAATTTAGCTGTTGATGTATAAATCTTCGCAACTTTTGAAAACATTTGATCATAAACTTTAAATACATCTGTATTATGCGATATTGAAACATTCCAATCTTTGGATAAATATTGACTCACATGAACTCCTTAATATATGTTTTATTTTTTCTATATATATTAAATAGTACATATAATATTATTATTCAAATTTTTTACGTTAACATCAATTGTTTACTCATTTTTTGAACAAAAACATCCTTTATATTCAAAAATAAAGCCTCATTCCGAAAAATGAGGCTTTATCTAATACATACTACGATTTAAAAATTTATTTCATCTAAACTAAAATCTGTAAGATAATTTTTTTTATAATAATCTATATAATCATTTTCTATATTTCTTACGGCTTTCATGATTAAACTAAAATATTGATGATTTTTATATTTAGAAGCAATTTCTTTAATATTAGGATTATCACCTTCTTTATTTTTAATTTCACTTACATCTGAAATAATATTATTTATAGATGAAACAATATTTCTTTCTATTTTTTCTATTTCAATTAAAGATCTTCCAAGCTCAGTAAATATAGCTTTAGCATCATCTATCTTTCCATTTAATACCATTTTTGCTACATCTCTTTCTCTTGTAAAGCTAACTAATTTATGTATATCTCTATACCAATTTGTCTTAACTTTAATCATATCATTCTTAAACTGAATAACATAACCTTCAATACCTTCTGCTTTTTGTAAAAAATCAATAATATTATCGATATCTACAACACCATTATTTTCTTTAACTATTACAGGCTCCAATATATTTATATTATAATCTTTTATTAATTTATTTAAAACCGGATCTGAAAATGGTATATATGCACCTGTCTTAATATGTCTAACATGTAATAAAGTCATTTTATCTTCTTTAAAATCAATAACAACTCTATTTTTTGAAGATGTAAACTCAAATATAGGCGTAAACTCATCTGATATTTCATCACAAAACTTATAAATATTCACATTATTTTTTATAAAGTTTTTAGCTAATAATACAGTATCTGATTCAAAAGATTTTTTTGTCTTAAAATCTATTTTTCCATCTACTCTATGAGATGTTATCATTGACCCATCTATTTTATCCCATACAGCCACCACCTCTGACCAATTAAAGTTTTTTATTTGAACTTTCTCATTTTCACCTAGATTAAAAAACTTATGTAATGGACGACCTATTATTTTTCCTGTTTTTGTCTCAAAAACAATTCCTCTACACTCTTTAGCATAGTCATTAGAAAAAGTTTCATTATCTTCAACATTATAACAAATAATTGTTGTTCCATTACTTCTTTTAGATACAGCTATTTGTTTCTTACCTTCTATATATGGAAGTATATCAGAGATATTATTTATTATAGGAAATCCACTTTTAGGTATGTCTATTTTCATTATTTTTACTTCCTCATTAAATTAAAGTGATACTTTGGTTCTATTTTCCATAACCCTTTTTATTGCTTCACTTACATGCGCTTTTCTATTTCCTGACGATTTATTATAAGTATTTTCTACTTTATATGGCGCTATATTTGGACTATTTGAAGCCTTAACAACTTTCAAGAGTTTTTCAGATTTGCTTTTTCCTTCGATAGTATATTCTTTTATTAATCTGATCTCTATCAATTTATTTAGATTTTCCTTTAATGCCTGCGTAAAATGACCAATCTTACTTTTAGATCCTGAAAGTGCATGTAATTTTCTGATATCCATTGCGATTGGTTTTTGATGAGAGCTATAAAAATCATGCAACCATAAACCTAAATGACTCTTAATTTTAGCACTACGATGAATATCTAATAATGTCATATCTCCCAAAAAAAGATCTTTTGTATAAGGATTAACAGCTATTAACCACTTTATATCTCTTTTACATGGCGCTTTATTTTTACTTAATATACCTTCATCATTTATTATCATTTCCTCTCTATAAGCCACTGAGAGAAGCGAACCCGATATTTGATGCTTACGTCCATCAGAAGTTCTTAAAACGTTAACAGTAGCCGCTGTGAGCTTTTTAAGGCTATTATAAAGTTCGTCACGAGATCTGCTATTATCAGTTCTTTTTAAGATTTTAAACCATTCAGATGGATATATTCTTAATAACCTTCCCATTTCTACTTTTGATGTCTTCCCAGCATGTAAACATAATTGAAAAACTTGATAATCTCTTTTATCTAGTGCCGGACCTGTATATGTTATCTCATAGTCTTTAACATAAGATAAAATGGACTGATTATTAAAATAAGTGTTATCTGATTTTTCAGCAGCAAATATTGATGAACGATTAAATAGATTTGGCATACCACCTGCATTATCAGGCCAATCCATCAATAAATGATTTTTATTAAGTATTTCATTTAATGGATCAACATTTATTTGAACTGGTGAAGGATATTCTATTTGATTATTATTTAATTTCATCATCTATCTCCAAATGAGAACTAACTGCTCCCGGAAATCTTAATCTTGATAAAACCTGCTCCTGAAAATCTTCACTTCTTAAAAACTCATCCATTATCATTCTATTTAACTCAGCACTACTAACACCAATAGCATTTGATATACTGAATAGATTATCAAATATATAATCCTCTACCCTGAATGAAACTCTTTTTGATTTCTTTGATGACATATTATTCCCCTATTATAAAAATATGACAAATAATTACACATCGCTTTATAAAAGTAAAATATTTTTGGGTACCATTGGTTTCCTCATCCAGTTTTTAACCGATTATCATATTTTCTGGTCCAGTCGAAATCCGATTAAAGTCCAGTCAAAAACCGATTGAAATCATACTAAGTCCAGTCGAAATCCGATTGAAGTCCAGTCCAAATCCGATTATAGTCCAGTCGAAACTCGATTGTGATCCTCTGTACGCCTTGGTACCAAAGGGCTGGCGACCTCCTTAATTATAATTAATAATTATAAATTAGGGGACTCTATATTATATTTTTAATTCTTTTTTAATATTTTAGCTTTGCATTAGGTGAAAAAAAAGCCTCTTTCGAGGCTCTTAATTTGTTTTTCATTTAGACTTCTTTATTCTTGCTTGTAATTCATCTTTTGTTATTGGTGGAAGAATACTTACTATGTCTCTTCTTCTGATTCCTCCACGCATAACCTGCGCTACGGCTACATACTGATTAGCTAAATAAGAATCCAATTCATCTTCTGTTAATAAATTTTCTATTATAACTTGTGCGGATGAAACTTCCTGAGATAAAGTATCTTCTTTTATATCACCAGAAAATAGAGATCTTATAAATCCAGATCTTTTTTGTCTTTTTATACCAACAAAAGAATCTTTCAACGGATGATTCTTATCATATACTGGACTTGCTAATGCATTTTTTGCTGATGAATAATAGTTTAAACCTAATGAGTTATCATTATATTTTAAAACCTTTGTTTTACCCAATCTGTTTGCTACCCATTCCATTGTTTCTTTTGAAGAACGGTAAACATAAAAAGATAGGAAATTTTGTAACATTGCTAATGCAGCATCTTTTGTTAAGCGGCTATAAAACTCATCTATTGATTGAGTTGCAATTAAAATGTACAACCAAGACTTCTCGCAATTGGTATTATCTCTCCTTCAACAGCTCTTGAAATTACAGATTGAGCTTCATCTATAAGCATTAGCATTTGCGTCATACCACTACCGTTAGTCTTCCAGTCCGAAGGTCGGTTTTTAATGGCATTTGCCAATTGTGCTTTTATCAGTTGAGTGCATAATGTTCCAGTATCACCATACTTTGATGGTGGACAGCAAACTCCTAAACCTCTACCGTATAAAGGACCATCAATTTTTACACCTTTTTCTTGCTGACACCAAGTAGCTGCTATTTCTTCATTCGTGAAGAATGGAGAAAGCCATGATTCTACTGTGGATTTAATATTTGAAACTGTTTCAGCATTCATTTTTTGTAATCTATGAACATAATTAATAGATTCTCTTAATAAGCCTTTTTGTTGAGCTTTTGGATGTTCTCCAAGCCATTCAAGGAAACTATATTCTCCATCTTTACCTTGTATCATGTATTCAAAATCGTTAATTTTATCACTTATAAAAACAAGCATGGCGGCTGTTTTAGGAAAACCTCTTTTTGGAAGTTCTTTGTTATTACTATTAAACTCCTCAACAAGGTCTTCCCATTTATCAAATCCATTGTCATTTGCTATATTCATTTTTTCAAGCTCTGTCGCATGATGTAAGAGCATTGAAGCAGTAAGCAACCATTTCCTACCCGAAGAGGAGAAAAACTCGTTACCGTTCGTTTTACCTGCCTCTCTAACCTCTGCAATCGTATAAGCTAACTCTTCAGGAGGTAAATCTATTAACGCAACATCACAATATCCCGGTTCAATCAGATCAAAACCATAATCTTTATAAGTTTTCCATAGTTCTTTCCCAAATTGTCCTTTACCATCAAAAGCGGCAACACCTAGTCCAGCTTCAATAGCACCAAAAGCATGATGTTTCATTAACTCTGTTTTTCCACAACCTGTTTCACCGATGGTTATTATATGAGTTGACCAATCATTCACACTTTGACCAAAAGGCAACCCTGAATCAGGTGAATACCCATCAAATTTAGAGGTCGTTATACCTTTTGCAATTGCCGTTTGTACAAATGGTATGCCATTTAACATATCTTTTTTGGCATTATTATATTGTGTTTTTCTTGCTTCTATATGAGCAGACATAATATCAGCGGTTGTTTCCAAAGTTAATAAATTTCCTTGATAATTTAATTCATTAACTCTTTTTGATATTTCTTTTTTATTTATTCCTTTTGTAGCAAAAGCTAATGCAATTAACATAAATGCATCAATATAAGGTTTTTTAACAATATAACCCAAATATGCATAAGGAGAGATATAAACTAAGTTAGTAAGTATCGGTAAAATAGTGATTGCACAAAGTAATAATCTCGTCTTTTTTTCAAATATAGAATAAAATAAAGCAAAGAAAACTAGTGATATAACTATTTGAGATATATTCGAGTAAAATAAGTTATATAATAGGCCATATAGTAATGGTAGTAATACAACAGCAGGAGATATTCCTCCATGTAAAGTATCTTCTGTTAATAATCTTCCTGTAATACGATAACCATCTTCTGTTTTAAATAATCTTCCTTTAGTATCTCTAAGATCTTCTGGACAATCATTGATTTCAACACCATTCAAAACAATATTATTACCTGCCGGAACATCCCAACGAGTCGTCAGATCTTTTGTTTCTTTTTCTGCTTGATGTATCATACGATCCATTTTAAAAATAGACGATAAACCTTTCCACTTTATATTCATTTTATTTTCCTCATCTTATTCCACATTTTTGCATTTCAGCATCTGTAATACTTCTTTTTTGCCCTGTATAATAAAGGTTTATTACATCATCACAAGTTCTTAATCCCGGTTTTGAATTAATTGACTTCAATGGAGAAGTGTAATCATTTTTTTGCAACGAAACTTCTTTAGCGCCGTTTTTCACAAATCCTATTCCAAACATCAATATAAATAAAATAATTAATATTGTGGATGAAACCTTGCTAGTTTTTGCTAAAACTTGTCGTCTTATATTGTTAGTCTTTATATTTTTTGCCAGTATGTCTTGATTAAAATATTTAGGATTCGGCATTTCTCTATCTGCTGGCATATCGTAGAAATCTTTTGGTAGATTATAAGAAGTGGGATTCCCTATCAAAGTATATCCTATTAATCTGAATAACTTAGATTTAAAAGATATTGACGAATCTTTTAAATAATCTGGCCTTTTTTCTAATATATTATTTATTTTACCTTTCATTTTTTATCCTCAATTTAGCTTATTATTTAACATTTCTAATTGTTTATCTGCTTGTATTTCCCAATCCTCTTTTTTATTTTTTTTCTTCGCATTTATTTTTTTAGTACTTTCCTTATATGGAACCATTTTAGGTTTATTAACTTTTTCTTGTTCAATCTTTACATCTTTTTCTTCGTTTATATTTTCATTATTAATATCAAAATTTTTATTTTCAACATTTTTTAATGGAACAACGACATTTTCATTATTTTTTATAACATCTTCACTTTCTTCAATATCCTTATTTTCAGAAATAGCTTTTTCTGGCTCTGAATTTGATGTTTCTGTATTTTTATTTTTTTCGTCAATAAATTTATCTTGTTTATTAATTTCAGTCGTAATAATCGGATTATTAATAGACTCATTACTTAAATTTGGTTTATCACTTAATAAAGAATTATTTAATGGTTTTTCAGTATTTTCTTTTGGAATTTCTATGGTTAGTCCATTAATTTCTTTATCTTTTGCCTTATTAAGATATTTTATACCAAAAATAGCCCCTCCAAAAATAAATATAGATACTAATACTATTATTAATTTAGTGTAATTTTTATCTTCTTTATTTGTTGAGTTTTCTAATATATTAAAATCATCTTCTTTATTTATTATAATTTTTTCATCATTTGTATTAACAACATCAATAACTTCTTCAATAACTTCTTTTTTTTCTTCATGTTTTCTTTCATAAGAGTTTAAAATAGAAGAGTAATCTTTTTTTTCATACATTTTATCAACATTAGCTGGTTTTATATTTTTTAAATCTATCATAAAATTCCTCTTAAAATAAAGGTATGCCCGAAGCATACCTTTTTCAATATTATATTTTTTAAACTTCTGGAATAGGTGTTATTCTTATTTGAGTTTTTGAACTTTGTTTTTCATCAACTTTTACATTTCCAGATATATTCTCTTTTAATATATTAGCCATATATTGTGTTTCAGTTGTTTTCCCATAAACTGTTATGCTTACATCTTTTTTGGAGGCACTTGATATTTTAGCTGCTTTTATCAGTATTTTTTTAACAGAATCTTCATAAACTTTATCGTTTGGTATATTTATTACCATTTCATCAAGTTTTCTATCTGTTTTTGTTTCAATACTATTATCTACTGGAGAACTTTTTATTGTAGCATTTAGACCTTTTAATTTTTCTTTTTCTATATCTTGTTGTAGTTGTTTCGCTTCTTCAAGTTGCTCTGATAAGCTAATAGCATAACCTCCAACAGCTCCAATAGCTGCTCCTGCAATACATCCTTTTGCAATATTCCCACTTAATGCTCCTACTACACATCCCGTAGCTGTTCCTACAATTCCACCACCAACAGTTGAAGCCGTTGTTCTGTCATTTATATTTAACATATTACCAATATCTTTATTAAAACTGTCAACACTCGAACATCCTGATAATAACAATGTTAGAAATATCGCTGTATATTTATTATTTTTCATATTATAACCTTATATTTTCATTTTTTTTGATACTTCTTCATCTGACTTAGGTTGATTAAACTCTTGTTTAGATGATTCGCCTGATGGCCTATGCTTATTTTCACCATCATTATTTTTTATTTCATTTTTATTTTTTTCGAACTCATCATTTATTCCACTAGATGGTCTTCTTTTCCTTACAACTTCTTCTTCATTTTTATATTCTGTTTTTATATCTTGCTTTTCTTGCTTTATAATTTCTTGCTGATTATTATTTAGACTACTATCACCACTTGGTCTATTTTTTATTGCTTTTTCATCATTTTCATTTTTATGATTGTTGTCTATATTATTTACTTCTTTTTTAGAATTACTATTTTCATTTATATTTATTTCTTCTTTATTATTTTTCAATTTTTCAGCACGCTCAAAATCTCTTATTTCTTGCCTATTCATACGATCTATGACTTGTTGCTGTGCTTCTTTTCTACTTTTTTCTGTTTCTATACCAAGTTTAGGAGCTACTCTATTTTCCCAAAGATTAACAGCTTTCATTTTAAAATCAGAAACTTTCTCTTTGGTTTTATCTAACCAAGCAGAAAAGAATCCTTTTTCTTCACCCATTTCTGGCATTTCTTTAAATTTTGCTTCTTGTGGTATAACATCTTTTACTTTTTCTTGAGCTGATTGAATTCTTTCATCTCTTTTATCTAGTGTTGGAGCATTTTCAATACCGGATATAGTATTTTCAATTTCTTTTTTATTATAATTTTTAATCTTATCCTCTATGGATGAAGCATCCTGCCCTTCAACTCTATTATTTTTTTGATTAGAGGCCATGCCAATATATTGATTTGAATTATCTTTATCATGATTAAAGCTTGGATTATAATTTTTATAATATTTTTTTACATCATCAGGAATTCTATCATCATTGAATGAAATTGATTTTCCGGCATATGAAGAATAACCTTGTTCTTGGCTTTCTTTTTCCTTTGTTTCCAGTATTTTATTTTCTATATTTACATCGTTATCAAAATATTCTCTTTTTATACCTTGTGTGCTTTCACGATTACACCACTCTTTTCTTTCTTTATCTGTAACGGGGTATTCATTTAGGTTTCTGTTAGGATATGATAAAGGATGATTATAATTTGCATCATAATTTATAAGATCTTCCATTGATGAACGAAGGTTTTCCTCTGATATTTTTTTCTCTGAACGAACTTCATCTACTAATTCTTTAGGATATGGATTTCCATTTTCATCATCATTTAAAACCTTGTTAAATAGCTCACTTTTTTGCCAATAATCATGAGAATCATTTTCTAAATCCATAAGATTACCTAATCTTTCTCGATCTGCAGGTGAGCTATTATTAAATTCAATGTTTAGTTCTTCTTTTCTTTTTTCAAAGGCAATATTAACAGGATGTTCTTTATCTGTTGGGGATAAATCTTTTAAATCATTACCATATAATGTATTAGAATATATTTGTGAGTCGAAATAACCAAGTCCTCCTTGTGGTATACCTTCTACCGGAGACATATTTACAGTATTATTCGCATAGTTTCTGCGCCAACTATCTAGCAATTCTTTTCTTGTATACTCATCCCATTTTTCATTATTAGGGCTTAGATTTACTCTTCTAATAATCATATATTATCCTTCCAACTTTATATTCATTGATTTGTTATATAATTTAAAATATTTATTATACTCTGGAAGATCCAATCTTTTAATATCAATATCATTTCTTGTTAAAAGAATACATGCCTCACTAAATGCAAAATAATATAAATGTTCATCAACATCTAGGTATATTGTTGATGACAACTCAACAAATAAAGATTTTATATCTTCTTTATTTTTTAATATTCTATTAGCTATATTTCTTACCATTTTAAAATATTTAGCATTCTTATATTCATTAAAATATTCATCATATTTTTCATCGTTAATATTATGTAATTCTATTAATTTTTCTAATGATGGGGATTTTTTATTGATTTCACTATCAGCATAATAGTAATCTATAGGATAACGTAGATTATCCTTTTCTGGTATTTCAAAAGTATTCATGCAATAACACTCCTATAATAATTAAATTCTGCTTATCATAAGATAAAACATTAAATAAATCAAAATATTTTATAAAAATAAATGGTTTATTGACTAAAATACGTATTTTTGATATTTTTTCATAAGTAAATGGAGAAGGGATATGTCAATAATATTTAAGAATGAAGAGAATAAAATAAATCCGTTTAATCTTTATGCTCTTAGAGGGCATTATGATACTTATAAACAACTTAAAGAAAATATTAGTATTGATGAATATATCCTGCTATCTTCTCATCCTGATAGTTGGGGCAATTATCGTCTATTCTACGCCTTTTTAGGTGGCAATAAAAATATTATAGATGAACTATTAACTTATAACGGTTAAGCAATGGTT
>JAWNNV010000979.1:0-35186 GCA_035044485.1 Scaptomyza reducta
ATTAACCTTATAACAAAAGCTGATTGCGTTGTGCCAGCGACAACGGGCACTGATCGCATCACTACATCGCACATTGAACCAAAGCAACCTTACTGAGCACTCATCATTAGAGCTCATAAGGAATCGATGGGCGTAGATTCAAGAGGTTCATTTTCGGCTGTACGAAGAAGATGAAGACCCAAAAGAAAATTGATATGATTGAAGGAATATCTACAGGCAGAAGACGATGTACAAAGGGCACTAGCTTCACGAAACAATTAGCAGTGCACCAATGACATAAACTTGCCAGCGTGATCGGTGAGGCGGAAAGATTAATACGCCAAATCGACTTGAAAGAGGATAACTACCTCCACGCATGCAACATCTTGTTTGACGTATACAACAATCCAAGAGACATAGCATCAACGGTATTGAACCGATTTTTAATGCAACAAGCCATTAACGACAATGTAAACTCGCTTAACGAACTACACATCGTCACTGTGGAGTCCCTTGCAGTTTCTTGTACAGAGAGTTTGGGTTTTAGCCAGCGGATGCAAACCACATAGCAGCGCCAAGAGAGATTTGTTGGGAGCAACTTGTGCATCTTCTTCAATGGCAAGGAAGGATTGCCTATTTTGCAAGAAATCTAATCATCTGACATTTCGGTGCTACTTTCGTGCGAAGACAGCCGCTGAGCGATTAAATTGGACGAAATCAACGACAAAAAAGTTGCGACAACTGCCTCAAAGCAGATCACATGGCAAAAGCTTGCCCAAGTCGTTTAAAATGCTTCAAGTGCCAAAAAAGGCACAACACTCTGCTTCATTTGGAAAACTCCTCAATGGAGCAACAAAATCCAATTGTGGAATCAGCAAGATGCAAAAATATAAATCTACGTGCAACATCGAAGTTAATAGTCCAAGGAAATAATGGACAACAGCGAATGTAATAGTCAAAGGAAATAATGGACAACAAGCCACTTTCAAGGCTTTGCTGGATTCTGGATCAAAAATTAACGTAATATCAGAGCGACTCACTTCATTACTGTCTTTAAGACGACATGACTTCACACTACGAATCGAAGGCATCGGTGGACAACCAAAGACAAACAGGGCTCGTGTAAATCGACTTTACAATGCGAATCGAAGCAGCCATTTGCGCCGTAGCTACTGGAGAAGAAACTAATACAATAACGGAGAGATTCTGGACCCTAGACAATTTGGAAACAACAGAAAGGCATCGTACATCAACTGAAATAGAATGCGAGAGCCATTTCATTGAGAACCTGCAGAGTGCTGCAGATGGGAGATTCATCGTAAAATTGTCGTTTTGTGAACATTCTTCTGCCCTGGGGCCCTTGTTGGAGACTGCAGAAAAAAGATTCCTCGCACTGGAAAGAAGGACAGAGACAGGAACATGGAAAAAATATGTTGACTTCATGAACGAATATGAAGCATTGGGTCACATGAAAACTGTGCCTCGGAAACTCCTTCCAACAAAAAATTATTTCATCCCTCATCACTGTGTGCTGAAACCTGAGAGCAGCACCACAAAGCTAAAAGTAGTCTTCGATGCATCATGCAGAACGTCGACGGGAAAATGTTTAAATGACATACTGCAAGTAGGACCCAATGTGCAACGCGATTGCCTCACAGGAGCAAACTCGATCCACGAAGCAATCCCAATACGACAGGTATTGGAAAAAATACTGCTCCCCAACGGATTCAAGTTACGCAAATGGTGCTCAAACAATGAGCAAATTCTTCAAGGAATACCCATGGACGACATAGTAAGCGACATTAATCTTCAAGAAACACTGGAACACTACAGTGTTAAGACATTGGGCCTTATTTTGATGCCAAAAAGGAATCAACTTTGCGGTCGCACGCAAATCAGCACAGCAAAAAGGATAGCAAAACGTTTACTCGAAGTTGGCACGTTTGCTCCAGTCGTGGTAAAGGCAAAAATG
Organism: Scaptomyza reducta; assembly: GCA_035044485.1. Taxonomy (NCBI): domain Eukaryota; kingdom Metazoa; phylum Arthropoda; class Insecta; order Diptera; family Drosophilidae; genus Scaptomyza; species Scaptomyza reducta. The sequence continues at coordinate 1,952 of JAWNNV010000979.1, forward strand.
TTTATGCAACGCCTCTGGGAATCAAAACTCGACTGGGACGACGAGCTACCTACGAATCTTCAGAACGAATGGAAGGATTATCGAGAAGATTTGCAGAGTCTTAACTCCATGCAAATTCCAAGGCACATATACTGTGGAAAAACTCCAATCACGAAGGAATTGCACACATTTGCGTCCGAGCAGTCATATGGTGCAGCAATATATGAACGCGCAACGTACAAAAAGAAGCAAATATCTATGCGCTTACTATGCTCAAAGTCTCGAGTGGCGCCGACCGCAAAACAATCACTAACTCGTCTAGAACAATGTGCTGCATTATTAAGTGCTGAGCTCGCGGACAGGATTCGTCGAGATCACAAACTTGACTCCACCACAGTACCAGGATACTTCTGGTCTTTCATGGATGAATACACCGTCTTCCACGTATCATACATTTATGGCCAATCGAATAGCAGTCAGTGACAAGTCAAAACAATTGGCGGCATGTTTCATCTGCCAACAACGCAGCAGATGTGCTCTCAAGAGGAATATCTGCACGAAATTTACACGAGCACAGTCTAGGCCTCTATGGACCACTCCTTTTGCACGGCACTCCAGAGAAATTGATAGCCCCTCTCATCATCTCTCCGAGCAACCTGGAAATGAAAACAAAGCACATAAGCCTAGCTATAACTCACTCAACAATAAGTGAAGAGTTGTATACGTGCCGACACAGCAACTCATTTCACAAGCTACAACGCATTGTAGCTTACATGTTACGATTCTGCTACAAAGGGGACAGATCAGCGACTACCACGCTGTATGAAAAGGAACGTGACTACGCTCGCAATTTAATTTTGAAGACGATACAGCAAGCTGAGTTCACAGATGACTTTAAGAATTTGAAGTGTCACAAAACAGTGTACAAAAGGAGTTCTATCTCATCACTCTCACCAATGCAAGGATCAGATGGACTCATGCGAGTTGGAGGTAGATTGGAGCAAGCCCCACTCCCTTCCAATGCAAGGCTCCAGACAACAATATTGGATCCCGAACGACAAAACTATGTAGCGAAATATCGTTCACAACTGTGTAACATGCAAAAAGGCAAAAGCCAAATTAATGAACCAAGTTATGGGCAATTTTCCAGCCGATAGAGTAACACCAACACGCCCTTTTTTCACTACAGGCGTAGACTATTGCGGACCAGTCTGGATTCATCACAAGGTTCGCGGAAAAATACCAGATAAAGCATACATAGCCGTATTCTGTTGCTTCTTTTCAAAGGCGTTCCACCTCGAATTGGTCAGCGATCTAACTACCTTTTTAGGAGCCCTTCGACGCTTCCTAAGCCGCCGCGTCAAATGTCAAAAGATTCATTGTGACAATGCCACCAACTTTGTTTTTGGAGCAATCAACCAATTAAAGGAATTGGGAGGATCAATATTTGGCGAGAAGGCTCAAGGAGAAATCATCAAGCACTGAAATAAAAAACAAGTTGCCTTCAAATTCATACCGCCACGAGCGCCATCATTTGGATGCTTATGGGAAGCTGCGGTAAAATCTGCAAAACGACTTCTGGTTACCACGACAAATACCGCATCTCTAACATTCGAAGAGTTAAATACGGTGATCATTGAAATTGAAGCTATTTTGAACTCTCGACCGATTACAGCAATGTCAAATGACCTTACGGACACCACAGCCCTCACCCCAGCACATTTCTGATTGGTGAAAAACTGACTGCTCCCCCTGATGTCAACGAAAAATCCTTACTAAAACGGTAGGAACTTGTATCCAGACTCAAGCAAGGATTTTGGAAGCAGTGGTCAGCGGAGTATTTACAAGAGCTGCAAGCCAGGCAAAGCGCTATTATTAGCCAAACCAGAGGAAAATAAACTGGTGCTCATCTCACAGAGAATTACCTGGCGTTAACAACCCAATTAACACTGTTAGCAGCCACCCTTCAACGCATGCAATCACAAATAGTGGACGTACTAACTGGAATTCGCCACCGTACTATAAGTCCAAAACTGATTTCTTCTTATCAACTAAAGGAACAGTTGGATGAGATACGGGACCATTTGCCACCAAAGCAAATCATACCAGTGTCATTATCCAATGTTATCCACCTGTACAAAATTATGCAAGCTGAAGGCACAGTCACTGATACTCATGTAATATTTAGAATAACATTACCAATAGTGTCAACATTAATATTAGAATTTTTTAATATTGTGCCAACAAGCTGGCGACTATTTGAGCTTAAAACACCTATTATAGCTGTAAACAAGCACAGGGATCAATTCATGGGACTCACAATGGATGATCTGCACCACTGCCGTGCGTTAACAAATGAAGAATACATATGCTTTGATCATCAAGCTATGTTTAAAGTTAATAATCGGTGTGATGTTCAACTCTTCAACAAGAAAACACCAACAACTCATAGAACCAAAATGGTATTGACAAAACACACCATCCTAACAACTGGATCTTTGCAACGCACTCTGTAATGGAATTACAAGCAACATGCAACGGAACCCCGTCCACTATACAACTAAAGGACACCGGACTACTATCGCTGTCAGCAGGCTGTACTGCACACAATTCCGAAATTAGCATCAGCACTTTCAACGTCATTGTAAGTCAAGTGCAAAAAGGCTATGCTCATTTTGGCAAAATAATCGAGAAAATAAAGATCTGGACGAGTTGCAGCTAAAATTGAACGCTCTCAACAAACTAGAGCTGCCCGACCAAATTAGTTCAGTACAACACCATCATATCGCCGCTTATGCCGCTTTAGTGGTATCCGTATTTGTGCTACTTGCCTATGCACTACGGAAGCAATGCTTCTGGACCTTGCAACCAACAGTTACAAGGAATGACGCTGCAATCACACCCGTGCCATCAGCATCCCCAAGACGATTCACACTGGATCTAGATGATGGTTGATCACCGATGGTTGGCTGGTCCGAGTCTGTCGGGACTAAGATAGGGAGGCCAACCGAGTACTTTAGTCGGTACGACGTTTTGAGTTAGCCCTCCAAGGCTGCTCATTGAGGTAGTCCCCCTTGTGGGAGTATCGTGGTGGTTGTGTTTTCGCTGGTAGTTCCGACAAGTGTACAGCATAAAACTGGTACCTTAACAGGTGTGTTAGTTTGGCGCTTAAACCAAACTCGTTGTGCTATATCCTCGGATATGTGAGCACCGTGGCTGTACTCCCTCATGTGGAAAACGTCACGTTAAATATGCCCTATAGAGATATAATTCTCATGGGTCGAACTTGCAGTATGTCATTTAAAGATTTTCCCTTCGACGTTTTGCATGGTGCATCGAAGACTACTCTTAGCTTTGTGGTGCTGCTCTCAGGTTTCAGCACACAGTGATGAGGGATGAAATAATGTTTTGATGGAAGGAGTTTCGAGGAACGCTTTTCATGTGAACCAATTCTTCATATTCGTTCATAAAGTCCACATATTTTTTACATATTCCTGTCGCTGTCTGCAGTCTCTAACGAGGGCTCCAGGGCTGAAGAATGTTCAGAAAACGGAAATTTTACTATGAATTTACCGTCTGCAGCGATCTGCAAGTTCTCAATGAAATGGTTCTCGCATTCCTTTTCAGTTGGTGGACGATGCCTTTCTGTTGTTTCCAAGTAGTCCTGGGTCAAGAATCGTTCCAGTATTGTATTCGTTTCTTCTCCAGCAGCTATGGCACAAATGGCTGCTAACATCGTTGATTCCTTTATTTTTCCAACCACAAGCCATCCCAACTCCGATGATCATGTCGATTTTGCCCGGTTTGTTGAATTTGGTATCTGCCAACGGTAGGGTTGCAGGCATGTTCCAATCTTTATCATTTATGGTTTGATCTGGCTGATCCGGTGCGGTAAAATAAATGCGACCATCCGAATTGTAAAGTCTTTGTGTAATCACTTTACCAACAGATTTACACGAGCTCTGCTTGTCTTTGGTTGTCCACCGATTCGTAGTGTGAAGTCGTGTCGTCTTAAAGACAGTAATGAAGCGAGTCGTTCTGATATTACGTTAATTTGTGATCCAGCCTTGAAAGTGGCTTGTTGTCCATTATTTCCTTGGACTATTAACTTCGCTGTTGCAAGTAGATTTATATTTTTGCTACTTGCTGATTCCACAATTGGATTTTGATGCTCCATTGAGAAGTTTTCCAAATGAAGCAGAGTGTTGTGTCTTTTTTGGCACTTGAAGCATTTAATACGACTTGAGTAAGCCTTTGCCATGTGGTTTCCTGGCAGTTGACGCACAATTTTTGTCGTTGACCCCATTTTAATAACTCATCGGCTGTCTTCGCACGAAAGACGTCGCACCGAAATATCAGATGATTAGATGTCTTGCAAAATAGGCAATACTTTCTTGCCGTTGAAGAATATGGACAAGTTTCTCCCAACCAATCTCTCTTGGCGCTGCTATGTGGTTTGCATCCGCTGGCTAAAACCCGAACTCTTTGTTCAAGAAACTGGAGCATGGTGTCCAGTTTTTGTATTTCCTTCGAGTTGCTTAGTGATAGCTCGTACAGCGTCTTATTTCTGCTGTACCAGCTATTAAAATTTGCGACTATGTGATAGCTCCTTAAGCGATTTTACATTGTTGTTAATTGTTGCATCAAAATCGGTTCAATACCGTTGACGCTATGTCTCTTGTTGTTATATGTATCAACCAAGACGTTCCAAGCGTGGAGATTGTTATCCTCTTTCAAATCGATTTGGCGTAATAATCTTTCCGCCTCACCGATCACGCTGGTTTTCAGATACCACATTTTTTGATTGGTTGGCATGTTGGTATGGTGAACCATGGACAAAAACATATCAAAGAATTGTGTCCATTTTAATACATCCCCATAAAATTTGGGGATGGTTATCCCAGGCTAGTTTTTGTCATTGGTGCATTGCTTATTGTTTCTTGAAGCTAGTGCCCTTTGTACATCTTCTTCTGCCTTAGATATTCTTTTATATCATATCCATTTTCTTGTGGGTCTTAAACTTCTTCATTCAGCCGAAAATGAACCTCTTGAATCTGTGCCCATCGATTCCTTATGAGCTCGACTGATAGTGCTCAATAGGGGTGCTTTGGTGCAATGTGCGATGTAGTGATGCTATCATTGCCCTTTGTCCTCGGCACAACGCAATCACCTTGGGTTCTAAGGTAGATTGATGACGTTGTCCATCGCCAATCTCAAGCTTCATGTTTGCGGCTTGTTTTATGGATTCAGCGTCGTTTTTGATTACTTCTAAGAACTTCAGTACTGTTTTTGTTATGTCCTCTTAGAATGTGAAGTATGTATGATTTTTCGTGAGCCCGACAGATTTTCTTACGACTTCATCATTTTCTTCGAAAGTATTTTTCATTGAGAGAATCGGCTTTAATATTGTGATAGCCGGTCTCCCAGTGGAATCCTATTTATAATGGATATCAGCCGTAGGATCTGATTGCTGATATCTTGCTGGGCATCACTGAGTACACTTTTGAACCGGATGTGTCGCCTAGTTGACAAATTCAGTTGCTTATAATATCGCAAATATATTGAGTTATGTTAGCAGGTGTCCTTTTGAATGTCGTCTTTTTGACAACTTCAGTTAAGGATATTAATGCTGGTTATTCTTTTTTCGCCTTGTTGACAACTTCAGAATAATCACGTCACAAAAATGTTAAGAAGGGAAGCAGTCATCAGTTTTAAGTAGTTGGACTTGCGGAGAGTCCTGAGTGAATATGTATCTGTTGTACTTAAAACACTGTTTTTATTGACGAAAAGTCACAATATTTATAAATAAAAATAGCTTAGGTTAACATGGTGTGGTGTCACTTAAATTGGGTTATTGTGTTCTCAGCAATTGCTTGCTAATGCAGAATAGCATATTTGGCAACCACCGGGTTGGTTGACCGCTGCTTTAATAAAATATATTGTGCAGTCAGCGCTATTCTGTGTAGTCAGCGACGTTTTGTCGCTTAGCGTTTTCTGACCTTTAGTATTAGTTACAAGTTATTGTTGTTTGTGTGTTTAATACATAAATTTTTTGTGTTTTATATATTTAAGTGTGTGCTATGGACTTTTATAAAACAATATCATCAATTAATTTTTTCGTGCTGCATCAGGCACTACCTCACAATCCATACGTCTGTGTACGATGAAGCTTCAATGAAACATAGGACGGACTGTATAATTAATTTATTTGCCGTTACATTTTCAATGTGGCGATGAACGCTTTCTGTGTCATGGAATAAAATAACTAAGGCTGTTAATTAAATGATCGAAATGAGTTCGAACCATTTTTTTCTGTCCGCAATAGCTGCAACTGGTTTTGAACCTTTTCGTAATTTTTGGGAGGTGCAAAGTCTCCTACAATAAATAAACCCGATGCTGATGTTGCCTTACTACAAGATACGTATATTGAAGCACGCTGCATTCGAGGGCAAGTGTGATCCACCATTTTGCTATACGTAACTCGTTGACTTTTGTGTTCTCTTGGTTCAACTGGAAACTGCTTATGGTCAATATTAACTTGATCGTTTCGTATACTTTCAGCGAGCAAAAAAATTTCATTCATAAAGTAGTAGTAGGTGAATTAATCATATATTTGGCAGTGGTTTTTAAGAGAAGTGACATACACAGCCCCTGTGTCTCGGAAGATTTAAAGCCACGGACGTATTCTAAAATTATAACCCTATGTCCGGTATTTAAATGAGTAGCTTTAATATAATCTTCAGCGATAGAAAAATGATGGTCAGCGGGAATAGAATTTAATTTAGTAATAACGATCACTTAGTAACGATCACCTACTGGTGATAACTATCGTAGATCACCAAAAACTATGACGGAAATACCACCAAATGGAGAAGAATTTTTAAAAATTTGTTTAAGATGGGAGTCAAATAGGGAAAACATTTTAGAACCAAAAATAGATATTTCATCTATTATAACGTGTTTTAGGTCAATCAACGTTGAATGCATGGCCTAAGGCCCTCAAATATGAACCAGATTGGTTAACTGGCAATGAAAACATGGAATGCATTCCTGTGTGTGCACATAAAAGTATTTTAACAGAAGTTGGATATGTTCTGGCTTTTTATTGTATAAAACGGACAAAGATTGATAAATGGCTAATATAAGTTTTTTCCGGAATTTTTTTATTGGCATTGTGGATAACGTGTGTGAGAGATAGTTTCTCCTTTAAATTAAGGGACCTAACAATATCTGCTAAGCTCACAGCTTAAAATAAAACTGGTAGCTTAATCAATCGAACATTATAATCTCCTACATTTTCATCTATATTAATACCATCAACATTTAAAACATTTAATTGAGGATTTATTTCTGGCAATCTCAATACTCTAAAATTATTATCTGTTCGTCCTGAAATTCATCATCGTCCAAACTATTATATTTTGTACGATTATTTCCAATAATTTAATTTATTTATTTATAGCAACAATTTGCTTTCTTGCTATAACTATAAAAATTAGCTAGGCATAAATTTTCTAAGGCGACGGGGCGCTGAACATAGTGATCTATAAGTCCTAATTCATATATATCTGTTGAGGTGACCGGTAAATTTTGTAACTCGGACCTAGACTTAAGGATTCTAACCCGTTGCTCTGGCAATTAAGTATTAATATATACCTGAGCGTTACTGCTATTACCCACTACAGTAGTAAACGGCTTCTTGGGCGGATATTTCCGTACTCAAAATGAATTTGTGACCTACGTGACTTTTGCTTTATTGTTACATTGCCCCTACTTGCACGACAGTGCTGTCTAGGCTATTCGCTGTCTACTATTCGGTTCCGGCCGTGCTCAGGGCAATTGGAGTGGGGTCTTTTGAATAGCCATGTTTCTAGACCCGCTTCACAATAATATATATAATATATATATATAATAATAAAAGCGCATCAGCTACGACATTGTCACTACCTTTTCGATACTCAAAATCGAAGGAGAACTCTTGCAATATAATTGCCCATCGCGCTAATCTGACAATCAGATCTGCTTGGTTCATTAACCAACGAAGACTTGCATGGTCGGTAACGACTTTGAAAGATTGACCTTCGATGTACATGCGAAACATTCCAATTCGGTAACAGTATAGTTACGCTGAACATGGTTTAACTTTTTCGATGCTATTGGTCTTTCACATCCTGACTCACCATACAAAGAAGCATCACATTGTAAGATAAAAGGTTTCTCATAATACGGATGTATTAAAAACGGAGCAGTGCACAATTTGCACTTGATTTTAACGAACGCTGCTTGAGCTTGGTCATTAAACTCGAATGATTTTCCTCGCAACAATTCGGTAAGAGAAAAACGCTGATACCATCCTGTCATCCCCAGAAATCTTCTTAGCTGCTTGCGCGTCTTTGGCACACGAAATTCATCCATATCTTGAATCTTATTTGGGTTAATATAGAACGTATCTTCTCTAACGACATAGCCAAGATAATCTACCTTATATACTCAAAATTAACTAATCGTTAATAACTTGAGGACATTACTAGGAAATCGTCAAGATATATCAAGACATGAGATTTTGACTGACATGGAATGACTTGGTCCATTAGTCGGCACAAAGTGTGTGGAGCATTAGTAAGGCCAAAAGACATCCGTTGATTTGGAATGGTAAAAGCTGTTTTTATGCCTGAGTTTACATCTAAGTCTTCTTATAATTCCCTTAAGACTTGACATAGGTTACGCATCCTTTACAGTAACAGTATTTAACTTTCGCGCATCTAAACAAAATCTAACCTTCTTGACATAATAATTTTTCTTAGCAGGTGATAAGGGATAAGACCTTTGCTTAATTGGTTTGGCATCTGCTGTGTCGATCTCATGCTCAACCATAAATTTCTCCCCAAGACCACAACGTTCCGATGAAGGAAAGTTATCGATAACCAATTGTAATTTGTTTCTTTGAACCGAATCCAGTTCGTCTTTGTTGGAAATTTCTTCATTGGTGCTATTTATTTCATTCACAACATATGTAGATTGGATTGAAATGCCAAAGGCTTTCCAAAAATCTATTCCACAAATAACATTTCGTTTGATGGGAGGTACAATAAAAAACCCGAAATATATTTTTAAAGAATTGAACGTTACAGGTATATGCAGGTATAAACCTGCCTCTATCTGCTTCTGACCATCGGCTTTCTGAACCACCCCATTTAATTTCTCAACTTTTATCTGCTCTCAGATAAGGTATTTAGCCACGTCTGCATAAATTACGCTCTTATTGGCACCGCTGTCAAAAAGTTCTAAATATGGTATCCCAAACACTTATTTTTCAGTAAAGGGTATAATCATGAGGTGGATTGAGGCAGCAAGAACTCTACCTCTTGTGCTACGGAATCAGTTCTCGGTCGAGCATTGATATTTTCTAAACTCTGCGATACAGTGAACGGCTGCTTACACTTTGGGCAGTCGTTGTGGTTACGTAACCATTGATACAAACATAGTTTATGAAAACGATGTCTACAACTAGTTTCTGTAAATATTGTTTCGACACTAGTATCATTGCAGATGATACATAATACTGGTTCGTTAGCGTTACTAACTAATGCTACAAAATTTTCAGCACTACAGATCACCGCCATTTAGCTATACTTATTTAGCCATACTTTAAGCGTAGAGTCAGTGCTTGCAAGTATGTGTGAGTGTGTTTGTGTGTACTCGAATTTTGCATACTTTCTTAGGTTCAATGCTCCATATCTCCGGTGTTTCTCAACCGATTTCAATAAAATTTTCACAGATTGTCATTATTTTGTGTAATGTCTCAACATTTCTAAATTCCAACAAACTTGTACTGCCTAGAGATTAGGCGAGCTTATGTCCCAAATCGGGAGTCTGTAGCTCTTATAGTCTCTGAGATCGACTGTTCCTGTTCCTCTATTGTCGACCCACTCTATTGACCCTGGACGCTTGCCTGGGACCGTTTTACACATTACTTCGGGCAAGGCCCTTCATGTGGCCCTAAAAGCCATCTACTTCTTGCTCATGCATTTCAGACTCGCTCTGAGCTCGATCTATATCGACTTTCTTGGCTCTCAGAACTCTTTGCACGTATTGTACTAAACGTCCCCAATTCCTATCTCTCTCACGCATTACCTCTCTGTCTCTGTTTCCTGTTTCAGCGTTAGGCGCTGTCAGTTCCATTTGCGACAACCAAAGAACGTGTGCTCAGCATTGTCGCTGCAGCCGGGGCAGTACATACATAAGTATCCGTGTCCATACATAAGCTGTATAAATCACCATGCTTTCTTGTGGTCCACGACTCCACGTCTGCGATAAGTCGCGCAGTCCATCTCCCCCTACTTTCCGCCTCCCAAAGACTCTGCCATGCGCGAAGTGTGTTGGATCTTTCCTCTTGGGAAGCATTTTCCCCCTCTCTTGCACTTCTCCTCAAGAAAACAGCCCGCCGTTCTTTAGCCAGAAGTTGTATAGGCGCCACCCCAGCGATCACCAACACAGCAGGCTCCGAGACCGTACGATAGGCAGAAACACAAAGCACCCCCTTCGTTGCACCTGTGCGAGCCTCTTCCGATACATCTCTATTTTAAAAGAATTGGCTCATATCTCCGCAACACCGACTGAACCGCACTCGTCGGTATCCTTTTTTTTGGTCAGGACTACCACTTCTGTCTTGCTTAGCGCCAGTGATAGCCCATGCTCCGCTATCCAACTACCGACAGTCCTTATCACTTGGTTTAGTTTGAGCTGTGCTCGTTGCAGGTCCCTGGATGATAACAGTACAGCAACATCATCTGCGTACCCCACGGCTCCTCTGGCATTTCCAGTCTTAGAAGACCATCGTGGTGGCGTTCCACAGATCCGGTCCTAGAATAGATCCCTGCGCAGTCCCTGCTGCGACCACATTTATGCGAACGCCTTCTCTATATCGACTCGGCTGTTCATGCTGATCAAAAATATGTATACTTTACTCCTTCTGCCTGTTACATACTTTTGCACAAAACCATTTTACCCTTTTTACCCATTTTCAATATGTATAACAAATTCGAAATAAGCGATACGATATAAGCGATAGGATATAAGCGATACGATATAAGCAATACGATATAAGCGATAGTACTCTTTCACACGCAATAACATATATTTTCTACATATCTTAAACGGGTCTAATTTAAAAACAGGGTATGAATATCAAATTCAAAATTAAAGAGGAACATGCCGAATTTAGTCAGCATGAGCAATCGAGATTTAATTAAGACAGATTAATTTATTTTAAATATATAGCCTGGAATAGAATCGACTTAAATTAAGACTAATAATCCGATGAATATATTAAAAATAGCAAAAAGAACGTAAAAAATTCACGTATTACTAATATATTTTATCGGTTGGTCTGACTCCGAAAATATTTGCACTGCCAGCTATTCCTAACAAGGTAAAAAATATTTTCTGAAACTATTTAAAATTTTGGTATTCTGCTTTGTAGTAACTCGGTATTATAATTCTGGATGTTTTTTTATTAGTTATACCTTGGCACCAAGTCTGGGCGTTATTTTACTAGTTATACTTCGGCTCCAAGTCTGAGCGTTATTTTACTACGCCATTTTATATACCTCGCGCTCAACGTTCGGTCGCCGTTTTATTAGTTATCCTTTTATTATTTATGTAACGCTGTCTATTATTCGGTTTCGTCCGTGGCTGGGGGTAATTTGGGTAGGGTCTTTTGAATAGCCATGTTTCTAGACATGCTTCACAATAATAAAAGTCGTACGGGAAATGGCAGGACCAATTTATAAGAGTTTAGTTTAAGTTCTGGAAAATGTTCTTTACTTTAAATATCTTTGTTGGTGCCTTCATGGCTTAATAGTTATTGAAATCACTAAAACGCTCTATACTTTCGCGGTCGAACGGAAATTCTAGGGTCTGAATTTATTCAACATTTTTGCGATGTTCTTCTATATTTTCAGCATTATTTTCTAACGGAAAAAAATCTCTGTTTGGGTCATGGGAGGGTTTCGAATACCGAATCTACAAATTTCTCCTAACTTCGCGCCTACATGAGTGCCCATGATTGTTGGTCTGAAAATGCAGCCGGTTTGCTGTGATAAATTCATGTCAAGCTTAGGGGCATCTTTCTTTGCTGAAACTCGACTCGGCAATAATATATAATGACCCTGTAACTACCGAATACACCGTCCCCCTTCGACATAAATTTTAGAAGCTGCGTTAATCGATAATCAAAATACGTAGCACAAGTTATTTGATAAGCTCTTATGAGGCGGGCCTTGTCATTGAAATTTAAATTTGAGGCTAATTCTTCACTAATTTCAACTTTGTCAACGTTTTTGAAAGCAAAACCAAAAGCTCCGTTCACCTAGTTTTAGGTGCTGAGAACGTTATAAAAAATGTCGGAAGACCAAACTGCCTAATCATAGCCTTAACTTGTTTTTACGTACGAACACCTTTCAACAATCTATAGCCATCATGGTGGCGCTTACGTAAGCAAATGAACGTATTTTTCCTTATATTAATCATCTCTAACTTTTTATAGTTAAGTAATAATTTATTAGCTCTACAACCTCTTCTATCAAAATTCCTAAGTTCGTACCTAACTGTGGTTGTAAAACTTTCTGTGCATTTTCTTTTAATGCCAGCGAATATTGTTTGGAAGAACAGTTTCTCCAAGTCACAACCTGCAATCATATCCAAAGAACGCTGACCTTCTGCAGGTCCCATTACAATTCTCTGCACCGCTACATTTTCAATAGCGGTTGCTAATAACGCTGACCGGATTCAAACATTGATCTTCTACAGTATTTTGCTCTTTCTATTAGTTCTAACGAAAAAGCTGAGAACCACGATTCATTAATAACAATCTGGTGTTTTCTATATACTTCAGTGTTGACTAAAAATCTGATTGCATCAGCAATTATTGACGGCCATATCCTAATGACTTAAAAATCATAAAATGAAGGCGTGGGGAAATTAGCCGTTCCTCAAGAGGCGTTAAGCCTTTTAGCAATCGGGAAGGTAAATATAGCCTTTAGTTTCGTGCCTAAATTTATGCTCCTGCTACATGTCTTACAAAAAATAAACCTATTTTGTCCACTTAATGTAGAAACCGCAAACCTTTGCCACAAATGCAAACCTGATGTGGACCCTGCTTTAGAATTCTATTGAATGCGACTAATGAAGAGTCTAAATTATTGTATGTCGCAAGATGTTCCTTATCCTCTGGAAAGGTATTCGCAGGTTGTTCTCTGTTCTGGCTCGCGTTGCGACTATTTTCTCCTAACCTATTTTGGGGATTTCGCCTGTACTGGCTAATTATTTGAGTCAAATTTCTATTAGCATTAGTTGCCGCTTCTCTTGCTAAAAGACGAACACTTCGCCTTGCCCCTGAGTTTCGCGCCTGTTCAATCAACCTACGAACTGGATCGTCCCTAACTTAGGCCCGCGCTCTTCTATCTCTTGCACTTTCTAAAATTCTACTTGCAATGTCAGTTCGACGGTTGGCGTGCTGTCCAGTGTTCTGTCCTTATTCGTCGGACCTCTATTCAGGGTTTGTCGGCGCCTTGATCGACGAGAAGTATTACCTAATTGTTATTGTTGCCAAACTATACTGTTACTTCTATTTAATTCTTGACGTCCACTATTAGGCGAGTTTATATTCCAAATCAGGAGTCCTTTGCTCTTATCTGAGATCTCTGAGATCGACGCGTTCATACATACGGACGGACGGACGGACAGACGGACATATCGACTCGGCTTTATGGGATCGAAGTTACTTCCTTCTGCCAGTTACATACTTTTGCATAAAACATTATACACTTTTTACCCATTATTAATGGGTTCAGGGTATAAAAAGTGTAACATGAGCGCACACACAAAAAAAATAAAAATAAAATAAATAAATAAAACTGCAGCAACGTTCAATGAGAATGTAAACTAAGAGAAGAAACCAGAGTCCCCTTCACTGTTAAATTTGAACATTATTCCTGATTATTAGCCGCTGATTTCGCTTAATGCTTCCGTTTTGATTATATTATATATTATATATATATATATATTATATATTATATTTCGAAGCATGAACACTTATAGTTATTGTAGTAGGCAATAAAAGATAATGTCGATTTAATGTATTTCTTTATTTAATAGCACGTCCACTCAAATCCACGATCATCACAAGACTGACTACTTCAAGCTCTTCAGTCTTAACATGTACCTCCGGTTTCGCTTTTAACAGATGTTAAATGAGCTTAACATTACACCTTAAAGTACTAGTGGTGGCCTAATACCTATCTGTGTTAGTGGTGGCCTGCTACAACTCGGCCTTCGTTTTGGATCTCCTGATCACGCTTAACTTTAAATTACAAATATTCTAAACTTATCCCAATTAATACTATTTTATTTCTGTTAACAAGATATATAATTTTAGTGGAATTTTTTCTTTTTACCCAGCCAGTGTCTTATATTTTGCGCGCTCCAAACACCTTGATCCGTAACCCCTAGTTACGGGAGACCTGCAAACCTTCAACATCCTTTAATAATTAATTAATCGATCATTCCTGAGAATCTTCGCTATCATATAAGGTCCTTTGTTCTTTGGTATTAATTTTCTGGATGCCCCTATTGTGCTGTCGAAATGTATAACCATTACGTAGTCACCTTTTTTATAATCTTTCGCTTCCTTTCTTCTAGAATCATATTTGTTTTTATTGTAAGCTTCAACTTGTATTTGTTTCTCCGTTACATTAGCTCTGATCTTCTCAATTTTTTCATATGTTTGATGCCGCTTTCGACTAAAAATGGATAGAAACCAATTGAGGTAAAACAAGAACCACGGTCTGAAATAATGTGTTTAGGTCTGCTGTAAGCTCTGAAATAGTCTTTGAGTGCAGTGATAACTTCTTTTGTGTTTGTTGTCTTTGTTGCATATAGTCGTGTAAATTTTGAAAAACTGTCTATGACCACAAATTTGTATTTTTTTTGGTCTGCTGGAATCAACAGATCCATAATGGTCGATGTGTACCAGCTCAAACGGCTTATTGCCTTTTGGAATGCAATTTAATAATTTCAAACAGCATTTTTCTTTGATTTTGGGAAACCAGTAACTTTTGTTTATTAAATTTGTCATTTTGTCTCTACGTATGTGTCCTATTTCGTTGTGGTATTTGTAAAGGACATGGTCCTCCATTTCTTCTGGCACATAAAATAATATTCTATCATCGTTTGTTTTTCGATAAATTATTCCGTTCCGCATTTCGAATAGTTTTTGCTCACATGTTTCTAATAATTTCTTAAGCTTTTTTATATTCTCATCTTTGGCTTGGAAAATAACTAATTGTCTCCAGTATAAGAATATTATTGCATCTACTCAAAGCGTGTACGTGTTTTTTTCCTGCTTTCTTTTTTTATCTTTTTTTCTTTGCAGCAAAACTGCACCAAAACCTAAAGCACTGGCATCGCAGTGTAACTCGATTTCGTCTTTGTAATCGTGTATTGCCAATACTGGCGATTGAATTAATTTTTCTTTGAGTTTCAGAAAAGAATTATTTTTCGGTAAATTCGAAAAGCTTATCTTTTTTTAATAAATCATATAACGGTTTGGCTATTGTCGAATAATCTTTTATAAACCTGCGAAAGTATGAACATAGTCCGAGAAATCATTGAACGGCATGTGTTTTCTCTGGTACTGGGAAATTTGGTACCGCTTCTATGCTTTTGTCGTCAGCGCGAAAGCCTTATTTTGTAATTAAAAATCCTAAGTAATTAACGGTTGATTGCAAAAACTCACACTTGTCCATACGTAGCTCCAATTTGTTTTGGGCTAGTCTTTTAAAAACTTATTTGAGTGTTTCTAAATGTTCGTTTACATTTTGGCTAGCTACCATGATATCGTCCATGTAAACTGTGACTTTTTTTCTTTAATCAAATAGGAAAAAATTGTGTTAACAAATCGTTGAAATACAGCCGAGGCGGTTTTCAATCCCATCGACATTCTTAGAAAATCAAATTGTCCCTAAGATGTAACGAACGATGTGTATTTAATTGATTATTTTTCCACAAAAATGTGGAATTATCCGTTTTTAAGATCTAATTTGGAAAATACTGTTTTGTTAACTAAACTATCGAGTAAGTCGTCAATGAGTGGTAAAGAGTAGTTGTCTTTTATTAATACTTTGTTACGTTTTCTAAAATCAATACAAAGTCTGATGTCTCCTGTTTTCTTCTTTACTAAAACTATCGGTGAAGCGTATTCTGAAATACTAGGTTATATAATCCCGTTTTTTAAATATTCATCTAAAAGATTTTTCAGTTTGTCTTTTTCTGTGTAAGAAAGTCGTCTAGGAGCACAGCTAAATGGTTTTGATTTTTTAAATGTAACTTTATGTCGCCTTTGATAACTGGTTTATCTGGGTTTACTGCTCTTGTGTAAAAATTGTCTAATAATTGCTTGAATTTGTATAGCTAACGTCGTCTCCGATATTGTATTCAGTCATCGATATTAAATATTTCGTTGTGATAATTTTCATGAAAAATATCAGTGCTGCTTTTTTAATAGTTACACGAAAGTTAAAACATGAATCTTACAAGGGTACAGCAAGCAGTAAAACATTGTTAGGTTGGGTTGTACACGGAAACATAAATTTATGTATTATTCACGACCGCGTAAAATCCTATTGGACTGTTGAAAGTGAATTAACTTCTGCAGGAGATAAACCAATATCAATAGACGATAAAAGATGTTTACAAATTATTGATACGACCCTTAAAAGGCAGGGAAATATATTTGAGTCGTGATTGTTTTTGAAGGAAGATAATATAAAATTGCTAGAAAGGTATAATAATGTTTTCAGTAGACGACTTCTACTGGAACGCAAAATTGACAAACATGACATATGGAAGAAAACGTGTAACAACTTACACAGACTTAATGAATTCAATATCCCAAGACAAATGACTAGCATGTCACTCTACAACTGTAACATACAACTTCATGTGTTTTGCGATTAGCATATGCAATATGCTATATACGCTCTAGGATAAAAAAAATGCACTGGTTTATTAATAGTAACTCTAAGCTAGCAATAAAATTAAAAATTTTAATTTATAAACAGCTTATAGCGCCGATCTGGCAATATACCATCTCAGTATGGGGGCCATTAACCAGCCAAACCCACTTCAACAAGCTGCAAACAGTACAAAATAAAGTTCTCAGATTAATTTATGGTGCCCCGTGGTATGTGAGAAATACCACCCTACACACAGACCTGGAAGTGAGAAAAGTGGAAGATTACTGCAATGATGCATGCAATAAGTACTTCCAAAAGCTACTTACTCATTGTAACCCGGAAGCCAGGAATATTGCACTTCGTCCATATGTACCTATGAGACTTCTCCGCCCCCGATACGTGGAAATTATCAATAGATGTGTGCCCCTTAATATATGTCTTCCTCTTGATTCTATCCTTGCACATTTGACCCAACTTCGCGATGAGAGACGACAAGAGAGCCTTGTGAGAGAAAGGCAGCGAGAAAGACAAAACAGAGAAAAGCAAGAACGTATTGACCATATACGTGAGAAGAGTCGGCTAGAAGAAGCAATTTGAGATTACTCCACCAAACGCTCCGGCAACTAGAGCCTCAAATTTGACTAGAAGCGTATTGGCATTAAGTCCTCGCTGAAGAGGGCGAGCTAGAATTGACATGATCTACTTGCTATCCCAGGGAGAGCTGGAGGTGCTCGATAGTCAGATTGCAGTACCTTTTAATGAAATCTTAGCTGAGGCATTAATACTAGTGAGAGATACTATAACCTACTCCGTGTCTTTGACTATGGAGTACGGATGATTTTTGCTCCTCCTCCACCACCAAAGAACAGCTTGGCAACTGGGATATTAGCCATCATTGCTTCTCCCAATTCAACACTAACTGGAAGCCATCCAAATACCAACTAAACACCTAAAGCAACATATTACTTACCTTAGTAATTACCTAATACTTACCTTAAATACTTTCCTTAAAATACTTAACTTCAAATACTTATCTTAAATACTTACCTTAAATACTTACCTTAAGTACTTACTTTAAAATATTTGTCTTAAACACTTTACTTAAAATATTTACCTTAATTACTTACCTTAATAACTTACCTTAAATATTTTCCTTAGTACTTACTTTGATACTTACCTTAATTACTTACCCTAATTACTTACTTAAATACTTACCTTAAACACTTACATAACTTCACTCACCTGACATATCCCTTTGTCACGGTACTCTAATTTATTACACTTTTCACATTGTAATCCAACGCCTACGCTGTTACAAAATTCATAAAAAAATTTTATTTTAAATATTGTATGAATAAAGTTATTCATTTCCTCCAGCATCACAGTAGCTTATGCCATTGCCTAAGCATATCTGTGATGCTGGAAATGAAATGAAATCAATTGTCGCACAGGTTCTGATGCGAACACATCAAAAAAAATAAAACCTAGCAGAGTCACTCAACCAATACTAAGTCCTCAATTGGAAATCCTCGATCTTCGAGATCGATTTATTGGTATACGATATTCCTCTAACTGAAAATACCTTGCTAATAGATGGCCCGTCCATAGCCCACGAGGACCCTTTTCCCCAAAAGTCACTGCTTACGGATAACACTACTCTAGCTGACGGATCTAACCCTTTCTTAAATGAAAGACTCCAAGTTATTTTTAGAGTATTTGGCTTCACTGAACTCGGCACCACCTCCACCGCTACAACCTGAAGAAAACAATTTGGTCTCTGGAATTCTAGCAATAATCGACAATATCGACCAAAACCGGAACTGTACTTTTCAACTTACTGTACCAATTTGTATCTACCAGTACTTACTTCTGGTTTCAATTGAGTACCTGCTTATACCTACATTGTACCAATATTTGTGTCTACTTGTACCAAATTATGTACCAATTGGTGTACCAAATTTTGTACAAAAATTTGTAACTATTTGTACCAAACCTGTACCTACTGCTGTACCAACTTGTGTACTTACCTGGACCGATGTACCAATTTAAAAAAAGGATGTCCCCAATTTAGTTAGGACAGAATCTGATGAAAAACTGCTGAGGACCAACCACCGATATGGAAAGCTATCATGCAAACAACGCATTGCGTCCACTGTTAATAGCCTAAGCCAATCTCAAGATATTCCTGAGGGTCAATTACCGAATACTACTCATCGGAAGACTACTAAGAAACCAAACTCTTCGCCCCAAACTAAGGAGTCGAAACCTAATAAGACAACGCCAGTTAAGGACCTAACTAATGTAGAGTCGCCGTCTTGAGGCTCCAAAGGCTCTTCCGCTGTAAAGAAACTGACTTCGCCCTCTTCCACAGATAATCGCTTTGATACCCTGGACAACCAATCCGAAGATGAGCTATCAGTCCCTAAATCTAGCGATACTTCGTTTATACTATTAACGAGTAAAGACAACTCACCGGTAAAGTAGCCGTGCCAACGAAGTTTCCCTCTCCGATTGTCCCTCCAGGAGGACATGTTAATAAACCAAATGTCACATTTGGAAAACATGAAAAACCAAAGCCAATCCTTTTGCCGAATGCCTTGGACATAATAAGCACTCTGGAACAAATCACAAGTGTGATTGGTGAAAAATGTATAACTAAGTCTACTGCCAACAATGGGCTAACAGTTTTGTGTGAGGATATCTTCTCTAACTAAACTTTGAGTAAAATAATATTGATTTTCACTCATACCAATTGGAACATGATCACGGATTTCGTGCTATAATACGACATCTGCATAAATCCACGACGTTGTATTGGATCCGCAAGAAATTTATTGACCTGGGTTACAAGGTGCGATTTCTTAACATCATTAAGAGAAAGTTTTCACGTGAACTTCTGGATCTTTTTGAGGTGGAATTTGAAACAACGGACAATATATCTGAGGTTTTAAAACTTAATATTATTGGAAACCATCATGTGGTCATTAAACGCCCATATGAAACCATGACAACTGTTTAATGCCACAGATGTCAGCAAATTGGACATACAAAAAATTACTGCCGACGTCCTTTCAATTGTGTAAAGTGCGCTGGCAATCATCCTTCCGTCAACTGCACTTAACTACAAGACGAACCTGTAAAATGCTATAACTGCAAGGGTCAGCACGTTGCAAGCTATCGGGGATGCAAAGCCTTTAAAGATCCCAAGGAACGGTCACTTGTGTCTCGCGCAAATAATCTTTTGGGCAAATTGGGCATATCTCCCATTCCTCAATCGATCCGAGGACAACTAGGATACGACTTGTATAGGACAAATCATTCAACAAACAGCAGACGTGGTGATGCTGCAATTTTTATCAAGCGCTCCATACGGCATATGTCGCTTCCTTCAGTAACATCTCTCAAAATCCAGGGCACTACTGTTGCTATTTCTCTTCAGAATGGTTTTACTATAAACATTGCTGCAGCTTACTTTCCACCACTCCTTGTCTGGACTAGTGATGAATTCTATAACCACGATGCACGTGGTGATGCACGTTCTTGCATGAGAGGCTCAACATTATTACAATGTATTCAAAAACATAGAACTGCACGATCTCAATTCTGATCACTTACCGCTGCAATTTGATATTGGTGTTTCTGCTCCAGTAATTCAATTTAAAGTTCACCTGCTGCCACCTAATGCTAGTATTAAGGTTCCAATCCTGGCTTAACAACTAAATTAATTTGAAAACTGAAATACGATCGGGAGCTGATATAGAAGACTGCATCGATATTTTTGAAAACAACTTGCGGAGAGCTTCTGAATTTGCATCCAATAGTTTTCAATCACAACGCCCACAACAAGCATGTCATCGTTATGTATGCAATAATGAAACGCTTTTAATGATTTAAACTAAGAAGGTTATAAGACGGCTTATGAAAACTTCTCGAAACCCATTACTTCTAGTAATTTCAAACTACCTTTCCAATAGGGTGAGTAAATCGCTTAAACGTGAAAAACCCAATAGGATGGATAGACTGTTGTCATCCCTGAATCCGGAAGATAGACACAAAAAGACAGCACACTCCTAACCTACCTGTCAAAAAATTAACAGACCCAAATGGTAATGGTAAAGCCGGTGACATCTGGTGCACAACAACTGAAGAAAAAGCTGAATCTTTTGGTCTTCACCTGGAGTTTAGATCCACTCCTTTTAGCACCACTTTGGCTCCAGAAAAAACTCAAATTGAAGAGCAATTAATGAGCCTGATTTCAGGTAAATTACTTTGGCTGAAGTTCTTTGCTGTTGTTAAAATGATCCCTAAACCGGGGAAACCTCCTGAACAGTTGAGTTCATACAGACCTATAAGCTTACTGTCAAGCTTTTCAAAAATTGTTGAAACATTATTGCATAAACGCATGTTTGCACATGATGTTTGTACAGATGCCATTCCCAAACATCAGTTTGGTTTTAGAAAGGACCACGCGGCTGAACAACATCTTGGTAGAAATCTTGAAATCTTTTAAAATAATTCTCTCTCATCTATAAAAAAGATTACTGCTGGTGTTCCTCAAGGAAGTATGCTAGGCCCAATTCTGTTTAACATATACACTTCGGATATTCCTATGCCGCCATATAGGATGATGATAGCTACTTATGCTGATGATACTGTTATTATGGCTGAGCATGCTTCTCAGAAAGATGCTATTGATGCTGTCAATAATTATCTACTTACATTCTCCAGTTGGACTGATAAATGGTGCATTCGTGTCAATGTAGCTAAAACAGTTCATGTCATGCATTCGCTCAGGAATGTCAATTCAAACCTATCACCCTGTTTGAAAGGAAGTGCAATTGCAACTAAATCTATGCACACTTATCTTGGTGTGAGACCACGATATCCAAGCTTCGTACCAGGATAAAGAAGATCAATTGGTTAATTAATGACACCTCTAAGCTCCCCATTAAAACTAAAGTCTTAATTTATAAGCAAATTATTGCGCCTATATGGCAATATACTATGCCTGTTTGGGTACCGTTAACGGGTCAATCACAATTTGATAGAATCCAAACAATACAAAATAAAATACTTAGACTAATCACAGGTGCCCCATCAGTAACTCTACGCTGCACTCTGACCTTGAAGTGAGGAATATTGAAGACTCCTACAATGATGAATGTAATAAGTACATGCAAAAGCTTTTAAATCACTGCAATTCGGAAGCGAGGAAAATTGCTCTGCACCCATATTTACCACATCGCCTAGTCTGCCCACGATACGTTGCCATGGTTAGTAAATGTTTACCAAATATTTCGAGATTTCCATCCCCTGAGTCTTCGCTATCTGCTGTAGCCACGCAAAGAGAGGAAAGACGACAACAGCGCCTTGAGATAGTTAGAAAAAGAGAAATCAGTGATAGAAGAGAGCAAAAATATAGGTCTGCAATGTCCAAAAGGATGCGGCTTGAGCAGGTTTCATTGATGGCTCGTTTAAATGCTGTTCCTGAACCTAGCAGAGACATTCAACCAATACTAAGTCCTCAATCAATAGAGCGACAGCAAAGACGTAGGCGAGAACTTTTGGAAATCCTCGATCTTCGAGATCGATTTATTGCAGCTGCTTCTGTCTCACAGGATACTCCTCTAACTGACGATACCTTGCTAATAGATGGCCCGTCTATAGCCCACGAGGACCCTATTCCCCAAAGGTCACTGCTTACGGATAACAACTCTAGCTGATGGATCTAACCCTGTCTTAAATGAAAGACTCCAAGTTCTTTTTAGAGTATTTCGTTTCACTGAACTGTTGATTTCGCCACCACCTCCACCGCTACAACCTGAAGAAAACAATTTGGTCTCTGGAATTCTAGCAATAATCTCATCTCATACTCCTCCTGGAAGAGATGATAATATCGACCAAAACCAGTTCGGAACTTTCCAACTTACTGTACCAATTTGTATCTACCAGTACTTACTTCTGTTTTCAATTGCGTACCTGCTTATACCTACATTGTACCAATCTTAGTGTCTACTTGTACCAAATGATGTACCAATTGATGTACCAAATGTTGTACCATAATGTGTACCTAGTTCTACCAAACCTGTACCAACTTGTGTACTTACCTGGACCTATGTACCAATTAATGTGCACACTTGTGTTCTTTTTATTTACCCGGACTACCCTGTGACTGAAGACGAAACACGATTTTGATCCTGCAATTATTGTATACACTAAATTTAAAAAAAAATGTTTTTAAATATTTTTAGAATAAAATAGTTTCATTTGTTTCTTTCAACTTAGTAGGCTTTGCATTTTGCAAGCTGTACTAAGTTGTTAAAAATAAAATGAAAATCAGTTCTCGCTCAGTATCTGAGACGAACAAACGAAAATAAAACTCTCCATATAATATGATAAATTATAATTGAAAACTACTTACAACTAAATAAAACACTATTTAAATACTTACCTCTTTCATAAAATAACCCACTACAAATAAACACCTCTGTTGTCAAACCATATAAAAAATCCTAAACTAACTAAACTAAACTAACTTAAACTAAACTTCAAAATTGTTCCGCGGGGTTATCTTTGGGTGGTGGTAATTCAGTCTGTTTCATGCACAAAGACTAATAGATATCACTCAACAGAACAACTCCTATTATTAACAGTTCATAATTAATTAATATTTAAAAACAAAACCGACTTTCCAAATAATAATGTCTTGATGAAATTGATAGTTATTTCTTTTCATCGAGATACATACCACAAACTAAATAGAACTAATACTATGATGACGTCAAGTTAGTCTGAATCCATCATATGATATAATAAAATATAATTCAAAACTACTTACCACTAAATAAAACACACTTAAATACTTACCTCTATCATAAAATAACCCACAACACACATGTACAGCTCTGCTGTCATACCATCTAAAAAAAAAAATTCAATTATTATTAAATTAAAAAAATAAATAAATATATAAAATAAAATCTAAACTTTAAAATTGTTCACTATACTTTAAACTGCACACATACTGACTGCTCAGCCAATACAGAGCCAACCTTCTTGCTGAAAAAAAAATAAAAATTTGTTCACTCAGAACCCATTATATCACATGGTCCACCCCCAGTGGCAGCCGACTCCTTACCTCTTACGCCTCGGGATGTCACTTATGTGTTATCCAAGTGTAAGCCGAGGTATAGAAGAGTCAACCTGATACACTAGGCTTAGCAATAGGCGGCATAGTAGATATGGAAAAACAAAAAAAAAACTGTCCCCCAAGGTACTGTTTGGTGACACCGAGAAACCCAAGCCAATACTTATGCCGAATATCCTGGACATAATTAGTACTCTGGAACAAATAACAAACGTAATTGGAAGCAAGTTTGTAACTAAGGCTCCTGCCAATAATGGACTTAGAGTCCTTTGCGAGGATATTGATTCGTACCGTCTACTTACCAAATTTTTTGTGGAAAATAATATTGATTTTCACACGTATCAATTGGAGCATAATCGCGGATTTCGTGCTATCATACGTCATCTGCATAAATCCACAGCCTTGGATTGGATCCGCAAGAAACTTGTGGATTTAGGATACAAGGTGCGTTTCCTAAATATCATTAAGAGAAGATTTTCTCGTGAGCCTTTAGATTTGTTCGAGGTTGAGTTCGAACCTATCGATAACTTATCCGAGATTTGATTACTTCAATTGGTAATCAACAAGTGGTCATTGAACGTCCCTATGGCCCCATGGAGACGGTTCAATGCCACAGGTGTCAACGAATTGGGCATAATAAAAACTACTGCCGACAACCATTCAACTGTGTCAAGTGCGCTGGAAACCACCCTACGGTCAGCTGTACTAAACCACGTGAGAAGCCAGTAAAATAAATAAATGAAACTAATATGAAACTAGACAAGCTTCTGGAACTTTTATTAGAGGACCGCTTGCAAAAGAAAGCTGCTTCCCCTAACACTGACTCCCTTGAAAGGAAAATTAACCAACTAAAGGAAAAACTTGAAATAGTGGACCGCCAACATAACCAAACTGCTTCCCCTAACACTGACTCCATTGAACAGAAAATTAAAGAATTGGAGAAAATACTGGAGTCTAAGGAACGTCAAGCATTTCCCGATTTTGAAAATTTAAACATGAGATTCAATACTCTTTAAAAACGATTTGAAGACTTTGTAAACTATCTGCAAGAAAAAGAAGATGAAGAATGCAATGGTGAAGACTGAAAATTATTTACCTGATGTCTTACCACTGAAACTAAAGATGATTACTTACCTGATGCCTTACCACTAAAATTAAAGATGATTACTTACCTGATGTCTTACCATTGAAACTAAAGATGACTACTTACCTGATGTCTTACCCCTGAAACTAAATGTTATTACTTACCTGATATTTACCTCTGCAACTAAATATGGTTACTTACTGTTACTGATGATTAATATTTTGTATATAGATCCAACAATTATTGTTACCATCAAATTCAAAAAAATTTTCTTTATAATATTGTTTGAATAAATTATTCTTTTTATTTTCCAGTAACAAAGTACCCTTTGCAATTTGCAAGCCATATCTTTGTTGCTGGAAATCGCTCAGGTTCTGATGCGAACAAATGAAAAAAAAAATTGCTTAGTTGATGGATAATATTAGCAGCATAATGGAACTGCTTATAAATCTCCCGCAATTATTAGTTTCTAACAAAAATAACCAGCCACTAATTAGAACAACGAATCTGCCAACAAATAACTTTCCAAATGTTTTTACGCAAACTGACCCTACTTTACCAACAGCAATATAGCAACTCGTTTAAAACTGCTTGTTGAAATACCAACGGAGTGCATAACAAACTCCCTAATCTAATTATCTTAACATTAACGTAATGCGTTTGGATACAACTGATATGCTAAAAAGCGCTCATGATGCCATAATAATGACTGGCACTATCAATTTCTACATACCTGTCTGTTTTACATTGGACGCTTCGAAAACTTCTAATAAGCGAAACTTATATGTACATACATTCTACGTACAATGGTTTTTTATATTCTATACAATTTAAAAGGAGATACTCAGCAAGTTCTCTTGTTTTCAAGAACACAACACTCGTCACATATTTTAATAAAATTACGTACAAAGTCGTCATATATTATTAAAAATATAACCCATATACCTTGGGCTTCGATTTACACTTATACATTAATCGCAAACAGCATTTACGGAACAACTGGTGTTTACTGCATCGGTTTCCTATATTACCGATAGAACACTGTATGCAGAATCTATGATTTAAAATCTGCAAACTACAGCGCATGATGCAGCCAGGGTGATGGCCATCCAGTCGAGGAACACACTCTTCGCAAGACGTGCGCCTTAACAGCTCATGGAAAGCAGCAATACTGAGTGCAAATCTTTGATTTGCATGCCATCTGCAATTGCAGCCTGCAACCCAGAGAGCAGCCACAAATCCGGAGAATTCAGCTATAGCCTCAGCTCTATCTACTTGCAGTCTACAACCTGCAAATTTAAAAATCTGTTTATATATTTCCAGCACAAACGTTTTCCATCAAAAACGTTTTCCAGCACAAACGTTTAGCACACAGATCAACTACAAAACTAAAACCAGCCTTGGGCTGACCAGTACCAGCGTTTACACCACAGCAACTCACCTGAACACATCCTTCACGGTCCATGTAATCCAGCGTTTTCCAGCAACACAACCAACACAGTTCTTGCGCATTAACCGCCCAGCCTGCAACGTGAAGAACAGCCACTAATCAGGATGATCCAGCAACAGCTTCAGCTCCATCCAAACTGCAGTCCTCAACCTGCAAACCCAAAATTCTGTTTATATATTTCCAGAACACTCGCTTAGCACGCTTACAACTACAGCAACTCACCCGACTACATCCCTATGGTCTATACAGTCGTCATCCAAATTCCATTATGGCCACCCAGTGTGATCCAGCGCCGTTTCCAGTCATCCATAAACACACTTAACATCGATGTGGGCCTTAGCTGCGCAGTAAAACGCAGCAACACTGAGTGAGAGATTTGCATGCCATCTTCTACACCAACCTTGCAACCTAGAGAGCATCTGAAAACCTGCATAATTGGAATCCGTCATCATTTATTAATCTTTCACAACAACCACAATTCTGGTGTTGTGTAATTATGTTCTACACACACACAGCTGTTAATTTAATTTTATATATAAAACCTAGGTCCATAACTATTCACATGATGTTGCTAAAATAAGAGTAAGAGTTGAATAAAGAACGGCGCATCAGTTTGATGTTAGCCTCCATTGTGCATACATGCACCTACACTAAAACACCAAAACTAAAAAAAAAAAAAATTTAAAACTAAAACACTAAAAAACAATAAGAAAATTTAATTTAAAAAAAAATTATTATTATTACCTTGTATAAAATGTTATATGTGTGAACCGACGCTCATATTAATTCTGCAAACGCCCCATCGCCACGCACGCATACATTATTGTTATTAACTAATGCTATGTGCTGTTTAATGGTCATAAAGGGGTAGGAAAATGTCTGATCATCGCAGACTTATGTCGCTCTCGTCCTCAAAGGCGAGCTACAAAATCCTGTTCATTGCGGTACTTTGCCGCAGCAAATTAGCGCTACTCATGAGAAGTTAACTGTTAATGCAGTTGTGCTCGTATGTACTTACATTTTACGAACAATGATTTTTTATATTCTATCCAATCTACAAGGAGATACTCAGCATGCTCTCGTGTTTCCAAAAACACAACAATTGTCATATATTTTATAAAATTACGTACAAATTCGTCATATATATTGTTAAAAATACAACCCATATATTGCGCTTCGATTTACACTGCTATATTAGTCGCAAACAGCAAGTACTCAACAACTGGTGTTTACGGCATCGGTTCCCTATACTAGCGACAGTACAACTGTGTGCAGAATCATGATTTAAATCTGCTACTACAGCGCATGATACAGCCAGGGTGAAGGTCAACCAGTCCAGGATACACACTCCTTGTTACACGTGCGCCTCAGCAGCTCATGGAAAGCAGCAATACTGAGTGAAAATCTATGATTTGCATGCCATCTATAATTGCAGCGTGGAACCCAGAGATCAGCCACAAATCCGGAGTATTCAGCTACGTTCCTCAGCTCCATCTACTTGCAGTCCACAACCTGCAAATTTAAAATTCTGTTTATATATTTCCAGCACAAACGTTTTCCAACACAAACGTTTTCCAGCACAAACGTTTAGTACGCAGATCAACCACAAAAATAAAATCAGCCTTGGCTGACCAGCACCAGCGTTTACACCACAGCAACTCATCTGAACACATCCCTCACGGTCCATACAATCGCCGTCGAATTTCATTCATTACTCCATGTGTGATCCAGCGTTTTCCAGCAACACAACCAACACGGCACTTGCGCATTAACTGCCCAGCGTACAACGTGAAGAACAGCCACTAATCAGGAGGATCCAGCAACAGCTTCAGCTTCATATAAATTGCACTCCACAACCTGCAAATCCAAAATTATGTTTATATATTCCCAGCACACACGCCTAGCACGCATACAAACCACAAAACTCGAATCAGTTTTGGGCTGACCAGCACCAACGTTTACAACTACAGCAACCCACCTGACTACGTCCCTCTGATCCTGCTTCCCTAACACTGACTCCCTCGAAAATAAAATTAAAGAATTGGAGGAAAAACTGGAGTCTATGGAACGTCAAGCTTCCACCGAGGATTAAGCTCAATTTTGTTTAGCGTCAGAGTTAAAGAGTTGCAGTCTGTGATTATTCAGAAACGTTTTCCTTGAAGATATATGCGGAATCTGCGTAAAGTATTGCTAAAGTTTCCAGTTCGAAACTGTAGTTTTTTGCTTCTGCCGCTGTTGTGCGTTTCGAAAAGTAGAAAATTGGATGAAAATTACCATCTTTTTTTCTTTGCAGCAAAACTGCACCAAAACCTAAAGCACTGGCATCGCAGTGTAACTCAATTTCGTCTTTGTAATCGTGTATTGCCAATACTGGCGATTGAATTAATTTTTCTTTGAGTTTCAGAAAAGAATTATTTTTCGGTAAATTCGAAAAGCTTATATTTTTTTAATAAATCATATAACGGTTTGGCTATTGTCGAATAATCTTTTATAAACCTGCGAAAGTATGAACATAGTCCGAGAAATCATTGAACGGCATGTGTTTTCTCTGGTACTGGGAAATTTGGTACCGCTTCTATGCTTTTGTCGTCAGCGCGAAAGCCTTATTTTGTAATTAAAAATCCTAAGTAATTAACGGTTGATTGCAAAAACTCACACTTGTCCATACGTAGCTCCAATTTGTTTTGGGCTAGTCTTTTAAAAACTTATTTGAGTGTTTCTAAATGTTCGTTTACATTTTGGCTAGCTACCATGATATCGTCCATGTAAACTGTGACTTTTTTTCTTTAATCAAATAGGAAAAAATTGTGTTAACAAATCGTTGAAATACTGCCGAGGCGGTTTTCAATCCCATCGACATTCTTAAAAAATCAAATTGTCCCTAAGATGTAACGAACGATGTGTATTTAATTGATTATTTTTCCACAAAAATTTGGAAAAGACTGTTTTGTTAGACTGAACTATCGCGTAAGTCGTTGTCAATGAGTGGTAAAGAGTAGTTGTCTTTTATTAATACTTTGTTACGTTTTCTAAAATCAATACAAAGTCTGATGTCTCCTGTTTTCTTTCTTTACTAAAACTATCGGTGAAGCGTATTCTGAAATACTAGGTTATATAATCCCGTTTTTTAAATATTCATCTAAAAGATTTTTCAGTTTGTACTTTTGCTGTGTAAGCAAGTCCGTCTAGGAGCACAGTCTACAACCCTACATTTAAAAATCTGTTTATATATTTCCAGCACAAACGTTTTCCATCAAAAACGTTTTCCAGCACAAACGTTTAGCACACAGATCAACTACAAAACTAAAACCAGCCTTGGGCTGACCAGTACCAGCGTTTACACCACAGCAACTCACCTGAACACATCCTTCACGGTCCATGTAATCCAGCGTTTTCCAGCAACACAACCAACACAGTTCTTGCGCATTAACCGCCCAGCCTGCAACGTGAAGAACAGCCACTAATCAGGATGATCCAGCAACAGCTTCAGCTCCATCCAAACTGCAGTCCTCAACCTGCAAACCCAAAATTCTGTTTATATATTTCCAGAACACTCGCTTAGCACGCTTACAACTACAGCAACTCACCCGACTACATCCCTATGGTCTATACAGTCGTCATCCAAATTCCATTATGGCCACCCAGTGTGATCCAGCGCCGTTTCCAGTCATCCATAAACACACTTAACATCGATGTGGGCCTTAGCTGCGCAGTAAAACGCAGCAACACTGAGTGAGAGATTTGCATGCCATCTTCTACACCAACCTTGCAACCTAGAGAGCATCTGAAAACCTGCATAATTGGAATCCGTCATCATTTATTAATCTTTCACAACAACCACAATTCTGGTGTTGTGTAATTATGTTCTACACACACACAGCTGTTAATTTAATTTTATATATAAAACCTAGGTCCATAACTATTCACATGATGTTGCTAAAATAAGAGTAAGAGTTGAATAAAGAACGGCGCATCAGTTTGATGTTAGCCTCCATTGTGCATACATGCACCTACACTAAAACACCAAAACTAAAAAAAAAAAAAATTTAAAACTAAAACACTAAAAAACAATAAGAAAATTTAATTTAAAAAAAAATTATTATTATTACCTTGTATAAAATGTTATATGTGTGAACCGACGCTCATATTAATTCTGCAAACGCCCCATCGCCACGCACGCATATTTGTTTTTATTGTTATTAACTAATGCTATGTGCTGTTTAATGGTCATAAAGGGGTAGGAAAATGTCTGATCATCGCAGACTTATGTCGCTCTCGTCCTCAAAGGCGAAGCTACAAAATCCTGTTCATTGCGGTACTTTGCCGCAGCAAATTAGCACTACTCATGAGAAGTTAACTGTTAATGCAGTTGTGCTCGTATGTACTTACATTTTACGAACAATGATTTTTTATATTCTATCCAATCTACAAGGAGATACTCAGCATGCTCTCGTGTTTCCAAAAACACAACAATTGTCATATATTTTATAAAATTACGTACAAATTCGTCATATATATTGTTAAAAATACAACCCATATATTGCGCTTCGATTTACACTGCTATATTAGTCGCAAACAGCAAGTACTCAACAACTGGTGTTTACGGCATCGGTTCCCTATACTAGCGACAGTACAACTGTGTGCAGAATCATGATTTAAATCTGCTACTACAGCGCATGATACAGCCAGGGTGAAGGTCAACCAGTCCAGGATACACACTCCTTGTTACACGTGCGCCTCAGCAGCTCATGGAATGCAGCAATACTGAGTGAAAATCTATGATTTGCATGCCATCTGTAATTGCAGCGTGGAACCCAGAGAGCAGCCACAAATCCGGAGTATTCAGCTACGGCCTCAGCTCCATCTACTTGCAGTCCACAACCTGCAAATTTAAAATTCTGTTTATATATTTCCAGCACAAACGTTTTCCAACACAAACGTTTTCCAGCACAAACGTTTAGTACGCAGATCAACCACAAAAATAAAATCAGCCTTGGCTGACCAGCACCAGCGTTTACACCACAGCAACTCATCTGAACACATCCCTCACGGTCCATACAATCGCCGTCGAATTTCATTCATTACTCCATGTGTGATCCAGCGTTTTCCAGCAACACAACCAACACGGCACTTGCGCATTAACTGCCCAGCGTACAACGTGAAGAACAGCCACTAATCAGGAGGATCCAGCAACAGCTTCAGCTTCATCTAAATTGCACTCCACAACCTGCAAATCCAAAATTATGTTTATATATTCCCAGCACACACGCCTAGCACGCATACAAACCACAAAACTCGAATCAGCTTTGGGCTGACCAGCACCAACGTTTACAACTACAGCAACCCACCTGACTACGTCCCTCTGATCCTGCTTCCCTAACACTGACTCCCTCGAAAATAAAATTAAAGAATTGGAGGAAAAACTGGAGTCTATGGAACGTCAAGCTTCCACCGAGGATTAAGCTCAATTTTGTTTAGCGTCAGAGTTAAAGAGTTGCAGTCTGTGATTATTCAGAAACGTTTTCCTTGAAGATATATGCGGAATCTGCGTAAAGTATTGCTAAAGTTTCCAGTTCGAAACTGTAGTTTTTTGCTTCTGCCGCTGTTGTGCGTTTCGAAAAGTAGAAAATTGGATGAAAATTACCATCTTTTTTTCTTTGCAGCAAAACTGCACCAAAACCTAAAGCACTGGCATCGCAGTGTAACTCAATTTCGTCTTTGTAATCGTGTATTGCCAATACTGGCGATTGAATTAATTTTTCTTTGAGTTTCAGAAAAGAATTATTTTTCGGTAAATTCGAAAAGCTTATCTTTTTTTAATAAATCATATAACGGTTTGGCTATTGTCGAATAATCTTTTATAAACCTGCGAAAGTATGAACATAGTCCGAGAAATCATTGAACGGCATGTGTTTTCTCTGGTACTGGGAAATTTGGTACCGCTTCTATGCTTTTGTCGTCAGCGCGAAAGCCTTATTTTGTAATTAAAAATCCTAAGTAATTAACGGTTGATTGCAAAAACTCACACTTGTCCATACGTAGCTCCAATTTGTTTTGGGCTAGTCTTTTAAAAACTTATTTGAGTGTTTCTAAATGTTCGTTTACATTTTGGCTAGCTACCATGATATCGTCCATGTAAACTGTGACTTTTTTTCTTTAATCTAATAGGAAAAAATTGTGTTAACAAATCGTTGAAATACTGCCGAGGCGGTTTTCAATCCCATCGACATTCTTAAAAAATCAAATTGTCCCTAAGATGTAACGAACGATGTGTATTTAATTGATTATTTTTCCACAAAAATTTGGAAAATACTGTTTTGTTAACTAAACTATCGAGTAAGTCGTCAATGAGTGGTAAAGAGTAGTTGTCTTTTATTAATACTTTGTTACGTTTTCTAAAATCAATACAAAGTCTGAT
Organism: Scaptomyza reducta; assembly: GCA_035044485.1. Classification (NCBI taxonomy): domain Eukaryota; kingdom Metazoa; phylum Arthropoda; class Insecta; order Diptera; family Drosophilidae; genus Scaptomyza; species Scaptomyza reducta. The sequence continues at coordinate 35,045 of JAWNNV010000979.1, forward strand.
GTCTCCTGTTTTCTTCTTTACTAAAACTATCGGTGAAGCGTATTCTGAAATACTAGGTTATATAATCCCGTTTTTTAAATATTCATCTAAAAGATTTTTCAGTTTGTCTTTTTCTGTGTAAGAAAGTCGTCTAGGAGCACAG
>JAWNNV010000980.1:0-27039 GCA_035044485.1 Scaptomyza reducta
GAAATTTGTTTTTTTTCGAAATTTATGTTAAAACTTTCCGAACCTATAACTTTGTCAAAACTTTCCGAACCTATAACTATGTCAAAACTTTCCGAACCTATAACTTTGTCAAAACTGAACCGATTTTCAAAAGGAAAGGCGTTTTAGTCGTGGCTCGATCTCAATAATTAAACCGCATTCATAGTTGCAAATTTTTTTTTTCGAAATTCATGTCAAAACTTTCCGAACCTATAAATATGTCAAAACTTTCAGAACCTATAACTTTGTCAAAACTGAACCGATTTTCAAAAGGAAAGGCGTTTTAGTCGTGGCTCGATCTCAATAATTAAACCGCATTCATAGTTGCAAATGTTTTTTTTTTTCGAAATTCATGTCAAAACTTTCCGAACCTATAAATATGTCAAAACTTTCAGAACCTATAACTTTGTCAAAACTGAACCGATTTTCAAAAGGAAAGGCGTTTTAGTCGTGGCTCGATCTCAATAATTAAACCGCATTCATAGTTGCAAATGTTTTTTTTTTTCGAAATTTATGTTAAAACTTCCCCATAACTTTGTCAAAACTTTCAGAACCTATAACTATGTCAAAACTTTCAGAACCTATAACTTTGTCAAAACTGAACCGATTTTCAAAAGGATAGGTGTTTTAGTCGTGGCTCGATCTCAATAATTAAACCGAATTCATAGTTGCAAATTTTTTTTTTTCGAAATTCATGTCAAAACTTTCCGAACCTATAAATATGTCAATATTTTCAGAACCTATAACTTTGTCAAAACTGAACCGATTTTCAAAAGGAAAGGCGTTTTAGTCGTGGCTCGATCTCAATAATTAAACCTCATTCATAGTTGCAAATGTTTTTTTTTTCGAAATTTATGTTAAAACTTTCCGAACCTATGACTATGTCAAAAATTTCCGAACCTATAACTTTGTCAAAACTGAACCGATTTTCAAAAGGAAAGGCGTTTTAGTCGTGGCTCGATCTCAATAATTAAACCGCATTCATAGTTGGAAATGTTTTTTTTTTTTCGAAATTCATGTCAAAACTTTCCGAACTTATAAATATGTCAAAGCTTTCACAACCTATAACTTTGTCAAAACTGAACCGATTTTCAAAAGGAAAGGCGTTTTAGTCGTGGCTCGATCTCAATAATTAAACCACATTCATAATTAAAGATGTTTTTTTTTTCGAAATTCATGTTAAAACTTTTCGAACCTATAACTTTGTCAAAACTTTCCGAACCAATAACTATGTCAAATTTTCCGAACCTATAACTTTGTCAAAACTGAACCGCTTTTCAAAAGGAAAGCGTTTTAGTCGTGGCTCGATCTCAATAATTAAACCGAATTCATAGTTGGAAATGGTTTTTTTTTCGAAATTCATGTTAAAACTTTCCGAACCTATAACTTTGTCAAAACTTTCCAAACCTATAACTATGTCAAAACTTTCCGAACCTATAACTTTGTCAAAACTGAACCGATTTTCAAAAGGAAAGGCGTTTTAGTCGTGGCTCGATCTCAATAATTAAACCTCATTCACAGTTGCAAATGTTTTTTTTTTATTCGAAATTCATGTCAAAACTTTCCGAACCTATAACTATGTCAAAACTTTCCGAACCTATAACTTTGTCAAAACTGAACCGATTTTCAAAAGGAAAGGCGTTTTAGTCGTGGCTCGATCTCAATAATTAAACCGAATTCATAGTTGCAAATGTTTTTTTTTCGAAATTTATGTTGAAACTTTCCGAACCTATAACTTTGTCAAAACTTTCCGAACCTATAACTTTGTCAAAACTGAACCGATTTTCAAAGGAAAGGCGTTTTAGTCGTGGCTATTAATAATTACACCTCATTCATAGTTGCAAATGTTTTTTTTTTTGAAATCAGTTAAACTTTCCGAACCTATAAATATGTCAAAACTTTCAGAACCTATAACTTTGTCAAAACTGAACCGATTTTCAAAAGGAAAGGTGTTTTAGTCGTGGCTCGATCTCAATATTTACACCTCATTCATAGTTGCAAATGTTTTTTTTTTTCGAAATTCATGTTAAAACTTTCCGAACCTATAAATATGTCAAAACTTTCAGAACCTATAACTTTGTCAAAACTGAACCGATTTTCAAAAGGAAATCCGTTTTAGTCGTGGCTCGATCTCAATAATTAAACCTCATTCATAGTTGAAAATGTTTTTTTTTTCGAAATTCATGTCAAAACTTTCCGAACCTATAAATATGTCAAAACTTTCCGAACCTATAACTTTGTCAAAACTGAACCCATTTTCAAAAGGAAAGGCGTTTTAGTCGTGGCTCGATCTCAATAATTAAACCGCATTCATAGTTGCAAATGTTTTTCTTTTTTTTTCGAAATTCATGTCAAAACTTTCCGAACCTATAAATATGTCAAAACTTTCAGAACCTATAACTTTGTCAAAACTGAACCGATTTTCAAAAGGAAAGCGTTTTAGTCGTGGCTCGATCTCAATTATTAAACCGCATTCATAGTTGCAAATGTTTTTTTTTCGAAATTTATGTTAAAACTTTCCGAACCTATAACTTTGTCAAAACTTTCAGAACCTATAACTATGTCAAAACTTTCCGAATCTATAACTTCGTCAAAACTGAACCGATTTTCAAAAGGAAATGCGTTTTATTCGTGGCTCGACCTCAATAATTAAACCGAATTCATAGTTGGAAATGTTTTTTTTTTCGAAATTTATGTTAAAACTTTCCGAGCCTATAACTTTGTCAAAACTTCCCGAACCTATAACTTTGTCAAAACTGAACCGATTTTCAAAAGGAAAGGCGTTTTAGTCGTGGCTCGATCTCAATAATTAAACCTCATTCATAGTTGCAAATGTTTTTTTTTTTTTCGAAATTCATGTCAAAACTTTCCAAACCTATAAATATGTCAAAATTTTCAGAACCTATAACTTTGTCAAAACTGAACCGATTTTCAAAAGGAAAGGCGTTTTAGTCGTGGCTCGATCTCAATAATTAAACCGCATTCATAGTTGGAAATGTTTTTTTTTTCGAAATTCATGTCAAAACTTTCCGAACTTATAAATATGTCAAAGCTTCCACAACCTATAACTTTGTCAAAACTGAACCGATTTTCAAAAGGAAAGGCGTTTTAGTCGTGTCTCGATCTCAATAATTAAACCACATTCATAGTTAGAAATGTTTTTTTTTTCGAAATTCATGTTAAAACTTTCAGAACCTATAACATTGTCAAAACTTTCCGAACCTATAATATATTAATTTTTTTTAATGTGTCAAAACTTTCCGAACCTATAACTTTGTCAAAACTGAACCGATTTTCAAAAGGAAAGCGTTTTAGTCGTGGCTCGATCTCAATAATTAAACCGCATTCATAGTTGGAAATTTTTTTTTTTCGAAATTCATGTCAACACTTTCCGAACCTATAACTTTCTCAAAGTTTCCAAACCTATAACTATGTCAAAACTTTCCGAACCTATAACTTTGTCAAAACTGAACCGATTTTCAAAAGGAAAGGCGTTTTAGTCGTGGCTCGATCTCAATAATTAAACCTCATTCATAGTTGCAAATGTTTTTTTTTTCGAAAATTATGTTAAAACTTTCCGAACCTATAACTTTGTCAAAACTTTCCGAACCTATAAATATGTCAAAACTTTCCGAACCTATAACTTTGTCAAAACTGAACCGATTTTCAAAAGGAAAGGCGTTTTAGTCGTGGCTCGATCTCAATAATTAAACCTCATTCATAATTGCAAATGTTTTTTTTTTTCGAAATTCATGTCAAAACGTTCCGAACCTATAAAGATGTCAAAACTTTCCGAACCTATAACTTTGTCAAAACTGAACCGATTTTTAAAAGTAAAGGCGTTTTAGTCGTGGCTCGATCTCAATAATTAAACCGAATTCGTAGTTGCAAATGTTTTTTTTTCGAAAATAATGTTAAAACTTTCCGAACCTATAACTTTCTCAAAACTTTCCAAACCTATAACTATGTCAAAACTTTCCGAACCTATAACTTTGTCAAAACTGAACCGATTTTCAAAAGGAAAGGCGTTTTAGTCGTGGCTCGATCTCAATAATTAAACCTCATTCATAGTTGGAAATTTGTTTTTTTTCGAAATTCATGTTAAAACTTTCCGAACCTATAACTTTGTCAAAACTTTCCAAACCTATAACTATGTCAAAACTTTCTGAACCTATAACTTTGTCAAAACTGAACCGATTTTCAAAAGGAAAGGCGTTTTAGTCGTGGCTCGATCTCAATAATTAAACCGAATTCATAGTTGCAAATTTTTTTTTTTCGAAATTCATATCAAAACTTTCCGAACGTATAAATATGTTAATATTTTCAGAACCTATAACTTTGTCAAAACTGAACCGATTTTCAAAAGGAAAGGCGTTTTTTTCGTGGCTCGATCTCAATAATTAAACCTAATTCAGTTGCAAATGTTTTTTTTTTTCGAAATTCATGTCGAAACTTTCCGAACCTATAACTATGTCAAAACTTTCAGAACCTATAACTTTGTCAAAACTGAACCGATTTTCAAAAGGAAAGGTGTTTTAGTCGTGGCTCGATCTCAATAATTACACCTCATTCATAGTTGCAAATGTTTTTTTTCGAAATTCATGTTAAAACTTTCCGAACCTATAACTTTGTCAAAACTTTCAGAACCTATAACTATGTCAAAACTTTCAGAACCTATAACTTTGTCAAAACTGAATCGATTTTCAAAAGGAAAGGCGTTTTAGTTGGCTCGATCTCAATAATTAAACCGAATTCATAGTTGCAAATTTTTTTTTTTCGAAATTCATGTCAAAACTTTCCGAACCTATAAATATGTTAATATTTTCCAAGAACCTATAACTTTGTCAAAACTGAACCGATTTTCAAAAGGAAAGGCGTTTTAGTCGTGGCTCGATCTCAATAATTAAACCTCATTCATAGTTGCAAATGTTTTTTTTTTCGAAATTCATGTTAAAACTTTCCGAACCTATGATATGTCAAAACTTTCCGAACCTATAACTTTGTCAAAACTGAACCGATTTTCAAAAGGAAAGGCGTTTTAGTAGTGGCTCGATCTCAATAATTAAACCACATTCATAGTTGGAAATGTTTTTTTTTTTCGAAATTCATATCAAAACTTTCCGAACTTATAAATATGTTAAAATTTTTAAAAATTATAACTTTTCAAAACTGAACCGATTTTCAAAGGAAAGGTGATTTAGCGGCTCGATCTCAAGTCGGACCATTGATGATTGGAAATGTTTTTTTTTCGAAATTCATGTTAAAACTTTCCGAAACCTATAAGTTTGTCAAAACTTTCCAAACCTATAACTATGTCAAAATTTTCTGAACCTATAACTTTGTCAAAACTGAACCGATTTTCAAAAGGAAAGCGTTTTAGTCGTGGCTCGATTTCAATAATTAAACCGCATTCATAGTTGCAAATGTTTTTTTTTTCGAAATTCATGTTAAAACTTTCCGAACCTATAACTTTGTCAAAACTTTCCGAACCTATAACTATGTCAAAACTTTCCGAACCTATAACTTTGTCAAAACTGAACCGATTTTCAAAAGGAAAGGCGTTTTAGTCGTGGCTCGATCTCAATAATTAAACCTCATTCATAGTTGCAAATGTTTTTTTTTTTCGAAATTCATGTCAAAACTTTCCGAACCTATAAATATGTCAAAACTTTCAGAACCTATAACTTTGTCAAAACTGAACCGATTTTCAAAAGGAAAGGCGTTTTAGTCGTGGCTCGATCTCAATAATTAAACCGAATTCATAGTTGCAAATGTTTTTTTTTTCGAAATTTATGTTGAAACTTTCCGAACCTATAACTTTGTCAAAACTTTCCGAACCTATAACTTTGTCAAAACTGAACCGATTTTCAAAAGGAAAGGCGTTTTAGTCGTGGCTCGATCTCAATAATTACACCTCATTCATAGTTGCAAATGTTTTTTTTTTTCGAAATTCATGTTAAAACTTTCCGAACCTATAAGTCTGTGAAAACTCTTCAGAACCTATAACTATGTCAAAATTTTCAGAACCTATAATTTTGTCAAAACTGAACCGATTTTCAAAAGGAAAGGCGTTTTAGTCGTGGCTCGATCTCAATAATTAAACCGCATTCATAGTTGCAAATGTTTTTTTTTTTGAAATTCATGTTAAAACTTTCCGAACCTATAAATATGTCAAAACTTTCAGAACCTATAACTTTGTCAAAACTGAACCGATTTTCAAAAGGAAAGGCGTTTTAGTCGTGGCTCGATCTCAATAATTAAACCTCATTCATAGTTGCAAATGTTTTTTTTTTCGAAATTCATGTCAAAACTTTCCGAACCTATAAATATGTCAAAACTTTCCGAACCTATAACTTTGTCAAAACTGAACCGATTTTCAAAAGGAAAGGCGTTTTAGTCGTGGCTCGATCTCAATAATTAAACCGAATTCGTAGTTGCAAATGTTTTTTTTTTTTTTCGAAATTTATGTGAAACTTTCCGAACCTATAACTATGTCAAAACTTTCCGAACCTATAACTTTGTCAAAACTGAACCGATTTTCAAAAGGAAAGGCGTTTTAGTCGTGGCTCGATCTCAATAATTAAACCGCATTCATAGTTGCAAATGTTTTTTTTTTCGAAATTCATGTTAAAACTTTCCAACCTATAACTTTGTCAAAACTTTCAAAACCTATAACTATGTCAAAACTTTCCGAACCTATAACTTTGTCAAAACTGAACCGATTTTCAAAAGGAAAGGCGTTTTAGTCGTGGCTCGATCTCAATAATTAAACCGAATTCATAGTTGGAAATGTTTTTTTTTTCGAAATTCATGTTAAAACTTTCCGAACCTATAACTATGTCAAAATTTTCCGAACCTATAACTTTGTCAAAACTGAACCGATTTTCAAAAGGAAAGGCGTTTTAGTCGTGGCTCGATCTCAATAATTAAACCAAATTCATAGTTGCAAATGTTTTTTTTTTCGAAATTATGTTGAAACTTTCCGAACCTATACTGTCAAAACTTTCCGAACCTATAAATATGTCAAAATTTTCAGAACCTATAACTTTGTCAAAACTGAACCGATTTTCAAAAGGAAAGGCGTTTTAGTCGTGGCTCGATCTCAATAATTACACCTCATTCATAGTTGCAAATGTTTTTTTTTTCGAAATTCATGTCAAAACTTTCCGAACCTATAAATATGTCAAAACTTTCAGAACCTATAACTTTGTCAAAACTGAACCGATTTTCAAAAGGAAAGGCGTTTTAGTCGTGGCTCGATCTCAATAATTAAACCGAATTCATAGTTGCAAATGTTTTTTTTTTCGAAATTTATGTTGAAACTTTCCGAACCTATAACTTTGTCAAAACTTTCCGAACCTATAACTATGTCAAAACTTTCCGAACCTATAACTTTGTCAAAACTGAACCGATTTTCAAAAGGAAAGGCGTTTTAGTCGTGGCTCGATCTCAATAATTAAACCGCATTCATAGTTGGAAATGTTTTTTTTTTCGAAATTCATGTTAAAACTTTCCGAACCTATAACTATGTCAAAACTTTCCAAACCTATAACTATGTCAAAACTTTCCGAACCTATAACTTTGTCAAAACTGAACCGATTTTCAAAAGGAAAGGCGTTTTAGTCGTGGCTCGATCTCAATAATTAAACCGCATTCATAGTTGCAAATGTTTTTTTTTTCGAAATTCATGTTAAAACTTTCCGAACCTATAACTTTGTCAAAACTTTCCGAACCTATAACTATGTCAAAACTTTCCGAACCTATAACTTTGTCAAAACTGAACCGATTTTCAAAAGGAAAGGCGTTTTAGTCGTGGCTCGATCTCAATAATTAAACCTCATTCATAGTTGCAAATGTTTCTTTTTTTTTCGAAATTCATGTCAAAACTTTCCGAACCTATAAATATGTCAAAACTTTCAGAACCTATAACTTTGTCAAAACTGAACCGATTTTCAAAAGGAAAGGCGTTTTAGTCGTGGCTCGATCTCAATAATTAAACCGCATTCATAGTTGCAAATGTTTTTTTTTTCGAAATTCATGTCAAAACTTTCCGAACCTATAACTATGTCAAAACTTTCAGAACCTATAACTTTGTCAAAACTGAACCGATTTTCAAAAGGAAAGGCGTTTTAGTCGTGGCTCGATCTCAATAATTAAACCGCATTCATAGTTGGAAATGTTTTTTTTTTCGAAATTCATGTTAAAACTTTCCGAACCTATAACTTTGTCAAAACTTTCCGAACCTATAACTATGTCAAAATTTTCCGAACCTATAACTTTGTCAAAACTGAACCGATTTTCAAAAGGAAAGGCGTTTTAGTCGTGGCTCGATCTCAATAATTAAACCGCATTCATAGTTGCAAATGTTTTTTTTTTTCGAAATTCATGTCAAAACTTTCCGAACCTATAAATATGTCAAAACTTTCAGAACCTATAACTTTGTCAAAACTGAACCGATTTTCAAAAGGAAAGGCGTTTTAGTCGTGGCTCGATCTCAATAATTAAACCGAATTCATAGTTGCAAATGTTTTTTTTTTCGAAATTTATGTTAAAACTTTCCGAACCTATAACTTTGTCAAAACTTTCCGAACCTATAACTTTGTCAAAACTGAACCGATTTTCAAAAGGAAAGGCGTTTTAGTCGTGGCTCGATCTCAATAATTAAACCGAATTCATAGTTGCAAATGTTTTTTTTTTTCGAAATTCATGTTAAAACTTTCCGAACCTATAACTTTGTCAAAACTTTCCGAACCTATAACTATGTCAAAACTTTCCGAACCTATAACTTTGTCAAAACTGAACCGATTTTCAAAAGGAAAGGCGTTTTAGTCGTGGCTCGATCTCAATAATTAAACCGCATTCATAGTTGCAAATGTTTTTTTTTTTCGAAATTCATGTTGAAACTTTCCGAACCTATAAATATGTCAAAACTTTCAGAACCTATAACTTTGTCAAAACTGAACCGATTTTCAAAAGGAAAGGCGTTTTAGTCGTGGCTCGATCTCAATAATTAAACCGCATTCATAGTTGCAAATGTTTTTTTTTTCGAAATTCATGTCGAAACTTTCCGAACCTATAACTATGTCAAAACTTTCCGAACCTATAACTTTGTCAAAACTGAACCGATTTTCAAAAGGAAAGGCGTTTTAGTCGTGGCTCGATCTCAATAATTAAACCGCATTCATAGTTGCAAATGTTTTTTTTTTTCGAAATTCATGTTAAAACTTTCCGAACCTATAACTTTGTCAAAACTTTCCGAACCTATAACTATGTCAAAACTTTCCGAACCTATAACTTTGTCAAAACTGAACCGATTTTCAAAAGGAAAGGCGTTTTAGTCGTGGCTCGATCTCAATAATTAAACCGCATTCATAGTTGGAAATGTTTTTTTTTTCGAAATTCATGTTAAAACTTTCCGAACCTATAACTTTGTCAAAACTTTCCAAACCTATAACTATGTCAAAACTTTCCGAACCTATAACTTTGTCAAAACTGAACCGATTTTCAAAAGGAAAGGCGTTTTAGTCGTGGCTCGATCTCAATAATTAAACCGCATTCATAGTTGCAAATGTTTTTTTTTTCGAAATTCATGTCAAAACTTTCCGAACCTATAAATATGTCAAAACTTTCAGAACCTATAACTTTGTCAAAACTGAACCGATTTTCAAAAGGAAAGGCGTTTTAGTCGTGGCTCGATCTCAATAATTAAACCGCATTCATAGTTGCAAATGTTTTTTTTTTCGAAATTCATGTTGAAACTTTCCGAACCTATAAATATGTCAAAACTTTCAGAACCTATAACTTTGTCAAAACTGAACCGATTTTCAAAAGGAAAGGCGTTTTAGTCGTGGCTCGATCTCAATAATTAAACCACATTCATAGTTGCAAATGTTTTTTTTTTCGAAATTCATGTCAAAACTTTCCGAACCTATAAATATGTCAAAATTTTCAGAACCTATAACTTTGTCAAAACTGAACCGATTTTCAAAAGGAAAGGCGTTTTAGTCGTGGCTCGATCTCAATAATTAAACCGCATTCATAGTTGCAAATGTTTTTTTTTTTTCGAAATTCATGTCAAAACTTTCCGAACCTATAACTATGTCAAAACTTTCCGAACCTATAACTTTGTCAAAACTGAACCGATTTTCAAAAGGAAAGGCGTTTTAGTCGTGGCTCGATCTCAATAATTAAACCGAATTCATAGTTGCAAATGTTTTTTTTTTCGAAATTTATGTTAAAACTTTCCGAACCTATAACTTTGTCAAAACTTTCCGAACCTATAACTTTGTCAAAACTGAACCGATTTTCAAAAGGAAAGGCGTTTTAGTCGTGGCTCGATCTCAATAATTAAACCGCATTCATAGTTGCAAATGTTTTTTTTTTCGAAATTCATGTTGAAACTTTCCGAACCTATAAATATGTCAAAACTTTCAGAACCTATAACTTTGTCAAAACTGAACCGATTTTCAAAAGGAAAGGCGTTTTAGTCGTGGCTCGATCTCAATAATTAAACCGCATTCATAGTTAGCAAATGTTTTTTTTTTCGAAATTCATGTTAAAACTTTCCGAACCTATAACTTTGTCAAAACTTTCCGAACCTATAACTATGTCAAAACTTTCCGAACCTATAACTTTGTCAAAACTGAACCGATTTTCAAAAGGAAAGGCGTTTTAGTCGTGGCTCGATCTCAATAATTAAACCGCATTCATAGTTGCAAATGTTTTTTTTCTTCGAAATTCATGTCGAAACTATCCGAACCTATAACTATGTCAAAACTTTCCGAACCTATAACTTTGTCAAAACTGAACCGATTTTCAAAAGGAAAGGCGTTTTAGTCGTGGCTCGATCTCAATAATTACACCATCATTCATAGTTAGCAAATGTTTTTTTTTTTTCGAAATTCATGTTAAAACTTTCCGAACCTATAACTTTGTCAAAACTTTCCGAACCTATAACTATGTCAAAACTTTCCGAACCTATAACTTTGTCAAAACTGAACCGATTTTCAAAAGGAAAGGCGTTTTAGTCGTGGCTCGATCTCAATAATTAAACCGAATTCGTAGTTGCAAATGTTTTTTTTTGCGAAATTTATGTTGAAACTTTCCGAACCTATAACTTTGTCAAAACTTTCCGAACCTATAACTTTGTCAAAACTGAACCGATTTTCAAAAGGAAAGGCGTTTTAGTCGTGGCTCGATCTCAATAATTACACCGCATTCATAGTTGCAAATGTTTTTTTTTTTCGAAATTCATGTTAAAACTTTCCGAACCTGTAACTTTGTCAAAACTTTCCGAACCTATAACTATGTCAAAACTTTCAGAACCTATAACTTTGTCAAAACTGAACCGATTTTCAAAAGGAAAGGCGTTGTAGTCGTGGCTCGATTTCAATAATTAAACCGCATTCATAGTTGCAAATGTTTTTTTTTTTCGAAATTCATGTCAAAACTTTCCGAACCTATAACTTTGTCAAAACTTTCCGAACCTATAACTATGTCAAAACTTTCCGAACCTAAAACTTTGTCAAAACTGAACCGATTTTCAAAAGGAAAGGCGTTTTAGTCGTGGCTCGATCTCAATAATTAAACCGCATTCATAGTTGCAAATGTTTTTTTTTTCGAAATTCATGTCAAAACTTTCCGAGCCTATAACTATGTCAAAACTTTCCGAACCTATAACTTTGTCAAAACTGAACCGATTTTCAAAAGGAAAGGCGTTTTAGTCGTGGCTCGATCTCAATAATTACACCTCATTCATAGTTGCAAATGTTTCTTTTTTTTTCGAAATTCAAGTCAAAACTTTCCGAACCTATAAATATGTCAAAACTTTCAGAACCTATAACTTTGTCAAAACTGAACCGATTTTCAAAAGGAAAGGCGTTTTAGTCGTGGCTCGATCTCAATAATTAAACCGCATTCGTAGATGCAAATGTTTTTTTTTTCGAAATTCATGTCGAAACTTTCCGAACCTATAACTATGTCAACACTTTCCGAACCTATAACTTTGTCAAAACTGAACCGATTTTCAAAAGGAAAGGCGTTTTAGTCGTGGCTCGATCTCAATAATTAAGCCGCATTCATAGTTGGAAATGTTTTTTTTTTCCAAATTCATGTTAAAACTTTCCGAACCTGTAACTTTGTCAAAACTTTCCGAACCTATAACTATGTCAAAACTTTCCGAACCTATAACTTTGTCAAAACTGAACCGATTTTCAAAAGGAAAGGCGTTTTAGTCGTGGCTCGATCTCAATAATTAAACCGCATTCATAGTTGCAAATGTTTTTTTTTTTCCAAATTCATGTTAAAACTTTCCGAACCTGTAACTTTGTCAAAACTTCTCCAAACCTATAACTATGTCAAAACTTTCTGAACCTATAACTTTGTCAAAACTGAACCGATTTTCAAAAGGAAAGGCGTTGTAGTCGTGGCTCGATTTCAATAATTGAACCGCATTCATAGTTGGAAATGTTTTTTTTTTCGAAATTCATGTCAAAACTTTCCGAACCTATAACTTTGTCAAAACTTTCTAAACCTATAACTATGTCAAAACTTTCCGAACCTATAACTTTGTCAAAACTGAACCGATTTTCAAAAGGAAAGGCGTTTTAGTCGTGGCTCGATCTCAATAATTAAACCGAATTCAGTTGCAAATGTTTTTTTTTTCGAAATTTATGTTGAAACTTTCCGAACCTATAACTTTGTCAAAACTTTCCGAACCTATAACTTTGTCAAAACTGAACCGATTTTCAAAAGGAAAGGTGTTTTAGTCGTGGCTCGATCTCAATAATTACACCTCATTCATAGTTGCAAATGTTTTTTTTTTTCGAAATTCATGTTAAAACTTTCCGAACCTATAAATATGTCAAAACTTTCAGAACCTATAACTTTGTCAAAACTGAACCGATTTTCAAAAGGAAAGGCGTTTTAATCGTGGCTCGATCTCAATAATTAAACCGCATTCATAGTTGCAAATGTTTTTTTTTTCGAAATTCATATCAAAACTTTCCGAACGTATAAATATGTTAAAACTTCCAGAACCTATAACTTTGTCAAAACTGAACCGATTTTCAAAAGGAAAGGCGTTTTAGTCGTGGCTCGATCTCAATAATTAAACCGCATTCATAGTTGCAAATGTTTTTTTTTTTCGAAATTCATGTCAAAACTTTCCGAACCTATAAATATGTCAAAACTTTCAGAACCTATAACTTTGTCAAAACTGAACCGATTTTCAAAAGGAAAGGCGTTTTAGTCGTGGCTCGATCTCAATAATTAAACCGAATTCATAGTTGCAAATGTTTTTTTTTTCGAAATTTATGTTGAAACTTTCCGAACCTATAACTTTGTCAAAACTTTCCGAACCTATAACTTTGTCAAAACTGAACCGATTTTCAAAAGGAAAGGCGTTTTAGTCGTGGCTCGATCTCAATAATTAAACCGCATTCATAGTTGCAAATGTTTTTTTTTTCGAAATTCATGTTGAAACTTTCCGAACCTATAAATATGTCAAAACTTTCCGAACCTATAACTTTGTCAAAACTGAACCGATTTTCAAAAGGAAAGGCGTTTTAGTCGTGGCTCGATCTCAATAATTAAACCGCATTCATAGTTGCAAATGTTTTTTTTTTTTCGAAATTCATGTTAAAACTTTCCGAACCTATAACTTTGTCAAAACTTTCCAAACCTATAACTATGTCAAAACTTTCCGAACCTATAACTTTGTCAAAACTGAACCGATTTTCAAAAGGAAAGGCGTTTTAGTCGTGGCTCGATCTCAATAATTAAACCGCATTCATAGTTGCAAATGTTTTTTTTTTTGAAATTCATATCAAAACTTTCCGAACGTATAAATATGTTAAAACTTTCAGAACCTATAACTTTGTCAAAACTGAACCGATTTTCAAAAGGAAAGGCGTTTTAGTCGTGGCTCGATCTCAATAATTAAACCGAATTCAGTTGCAAATGTTTTTTTTTTCGAAATTTATGTTGAAACTTTCCGAACCTATAACTTTGTCAAAACTTTCCGAACCTATAACTTTGTCAAAACTGAACCGATTTTCAAAAGGAAAGGCGTTTTAGTCGTGGCTCGATCTCAATAATTAAACCGCATTCATAGTTGCAAATGTTTTTTTTTTCGAAATTCATGTTAAAACTTTCCGAACCTATAACTATGTCAAAACTTTCAGAACCTATAACTTTGTCAAAACTGAACCGATTTTCAAAAGGAAAGGCGTTTTAGTCGTGGCTCGATCTCAATAATTAAACCGCATTCATAGTTGCAAATGTTTTTTTTTTTGAAATTCATATCAAAACTTTCCGAACCTATAAATTTGTCAAAACTTTCCAGAACCTATAACTTTGTCAAAACTGAACCGATTTTCAAAAGGAAAGGCGTTTTAGTCGTGGCTCGATCTCAATAATTAAACCACATTCATAGTTGCAAATGTTTTTTTTTTCGAAATTCATGTTAAAACTTTCCGAACCTATAAATTTGTCAAAACTTTCAGAACCTATAACTTTGTCAAAACTGAACCGATTTTCAAAAGGAAAGGCGTTTTAGTCGTGGCTCGATCTCAATAATTAAACCGCATTCATAGTTGCAAATGTTTTTTTTTTCGAAATTCATGTTAAAACTTTCCGAACCTATAACTTTGTCAAAACTTTCCAAACCTATAACTATGTCAAAACTTTCCGAACCTATAACTTTGTCAAAACTGAACCGATTTTCAAAAGGAAAGGCGTTTTAGTCGTGGCTCGATCTCAATAATTAAACCGCATTCATAGTTGCAAATGTTTTTTTGTTTGAAATTCATATCAAAACTTTCCGAACGTATAAATATGTTAAAACTTTCAGAACCTATAACTTTGTCAAAACTGAACCGATTTTCAAAAGGAAAGGCGTTTTAGTCGTGGCTCGATCTCAATAATTAAACCACATTCATAGTTAGAAATGGTTTTTTTTTTCGAAATTCATGTTAAAACTTTCCGAACCTATAACTTTGTCAAAACTTTCCGAACCTATAAATATGTTAAAACTTTCAGAACCTATAACTTTGTCAAAACTGAACCGATTTTCAAAAGGAAAGGCGTTTTAGTCGTGGCTCGATCTCAATAATTAAACCTTATTCATAGTTAGAAATGTTTTTTTTTTCGAAATTTATGTTGAAACTTTCCGAACCTATAACTTTGTCAAAACTGAACCGATTTTCAAAAGGAAAGGTGTTTTAGTCGTGGCTCGATCTCAATATTCATAGTTGCAAATGTTTTTTTTTTTCGAAATTCATGTTAAAACTTTCCGAACCTATAACTTTGTCAAAACTTTTAGAACCTATAACTTTGTCAAAACTGAACCGATTTTCAAAAGGAAAGGCGTTTTAGTCGTATCTCGATCTCAATAATTAAACCGAATTCATAGTTGGAAATGTTTTTTTTTTCGAAATTCATGTTGAAACTTTCCGAACCTATAAATATGTCAAAACTTTCAGAACCTATAACTTTGTCAAAACTGAACCGATTTTCAAAAGGAAAGGCGTTTTAGTCGTGGCTCGATCTCAATAATTAAACCGCATTCATAGTTGCAAATGTTTTTTTTTTCGAAATTCATGTTAAAACTTTCCGAACCTATAACTTTGTCAAAACTTTCCAAACCTATAACTATGTCAAAACTTTCCGAACCTATAACTTTGTCAAAACTGAACCGATTTTCAAAAGGAAAGGCGTTTTAGTCGTGGCTCGATCTCAATAATTAAACCTCATTCATAGTTGCAAATGTTTTTTTTTTTCGAAATTCATGTTAAAACTTTCCGAACCTATAAATATGTCAAAACTTTCAGAACCTATAACTTTGTCAAAACTGAACCGATTTTCAAAAGGAAAGGCGTTTTAGTCGTGGCTCGATCTCAATAATTAAACCGCATTCATAGTTGCAAATGTTTTTTTTTTCGAAATTCATGTTAAAACTTTCCGAACCTATAACTTTGTCAAAACTTTCCGAACCTATAACTATGTCAAAACTTTCAGAACCTATAACTTTGTCAAAACTGAACCGATTTTCAAAAGGAAAGGCGTTTTAGTCGTGGCTCGATCTCAATAATTAAACCGCATTCATAGTTGCAAATGTTTTTTTTTTATGTCGAAATTTCATGTAATTGTCAAAACTTTCCGAACCTATAAATATGTCAAAACTTTCCGAACCTATAACTTTGTCAAAACTGAACCGATTTTCAAAAGGAAAGGCGTTTTAGTCGTGGCTCGATCTCAATAATTAAACCGAATTCATAGTTGCAAATGTTTTTTTTTTCGAAATTCATGTTGAAACTTTCCGAACCTATAAATATGTCAAAACTTTCAGAACCTATAACTTTGTCAAAACTGAACCGATTTTCAAAAGGAAAGGCGTTTTAGTCGTGGCTCGATCTCAATAATTAAACCGCATTCATAGTTGCAAATGTTTTTTTTTTTCGAAATTCATATCAAAACTTTCCGAACGTATAAATATGTTAAAACTTTCAGAACCTATAACTTTGTCAAAACTGAACCGATTTTCAAAAGGAAAGGCGTTTTAGTCGTGGCTCGATCTCAATAATTAAACCACATTCATAGTTGCAAATGTTTTTTTTTTCGAAATTCATGTTAAAACTTTCCGAACCTATAACTATGTCAAAACTTTCCGAACCTATAACTTTGTCAAAACTGAACCGATTTTCAAAAGGAAAGGCGTTTTAGTCGTGGCTCGATCTCAATAATTAAACCGCATTCATAGTTGCAAATGTTTTTTTTTTTCGAAATTCATGTTAAAACTTTCCGAACCTATAACTTTGTCAAAACTTTCCAAACCTATGTCAAACTTGAACACTTGTCAAAACTGAACCGATTTTCAAAAGGAAAGGCGTTTTAGTCGTGGCTCGATCTCAATAATTAAACCGCATTCATAGTTGCAAATGTTTTTTTTTTTCGAAATTCATGTTAAAACTTTCCGAACCTATAAATATGTCAAAACTTTCAGAACCTATAACTTTGTCAAAACTGAACCGATTTTCAAAAGGAAAGGCGTTTTAGTCGTGGCTCGATCTCAATAATTAAACCGAATTCATAGTTGCAAATGTTTTTTTTTTCGAAATTTATGTTGAAACTTTCCGAACCTATAACTTTGTCAAAACTTTCCGAACCTATAACTATGTCAAAACTTTCCGAACCTATAACTTTGTCAAAACTGAACCGATTTTCAAAAGGAAAGGCGTTTTAGTCGTGGCTCGATCTCAATAATTAAACCGCATTCATAGTTGCAAATGTTTTTTTTTTTCGAAATTCATGTTAAAACTTTCCGAACCTATAAATATGTCAAAACTTTCAGAACCTATAACTTTGTCAAAACTGAACCGATTTTCAAAAGGAAAGGCGTTTTAGTCGTGGCTCGATCTCAATAATTAAACCGCATTCATAGTTGCAAATGTTTTTTTTTTCGAAATTTATGTTAAAACTTTCCGAACCTATAACTTTGTCAAAACTTTCCGAACCTATAAATATGTTAAAACTTTCAGAACCTATAACTTTGTCAAAACTGAACCGATTTTCAAAAGGAAAGGCGTTTTAGTCGTGGCTCGATCTCAATAATTAAACCACATTCATAGTTAGAAATGTTTTTTTTTTCGAAATTCATGTTAAAACTTTCCGAACCTATAACTTTGTCAAAACTTTCCGAACCTATAACTTTGTCAAAACTGAACCGATTTTCAAAAGGAAAGGCGTTTTAGTCGTGGCTCGATCTCAATAATTAAACCGAATTCATAGTTGCAAATGTTTTTTTTTTCGAAATTTATGTTAAAACTTTCCGAACCTATAACTTTGTCAAAACTTTCCGAACCTATAACTTTGTCAAAACTGAACCGATTTTCAAAAGGAAAGGCGTTTTAGTCGTGGCTCGATCTCAATAATTAAACCGAATTCATAGTTGCAAATGTTTTTTTTTTTCGAAATTCATGTTAAAACTTTCCGAACCTATAACTTTGTCAAAACTTTCCGAACCTATAACTTTGTCAAAACTGAACCGATTTTCAAAAGGAAAGGCGTTTTAGTCGTGGCTCGATCTCAATAATTAAACCGCATTCATAGTTGCAAATGTTTTTTTTTTCGAAATTCATGTCAAAACTTTCCGAACCTATAACTTTGTCAAAACTTTCCAAACCTATAACTATGTCAAAACTTTCCGAACCTATAACTTTGTCAAAACTGAACCGATTTTCAAAAGGAAAGGCGTTTTAGTCGTGGCTCGATCTCAATAATTAAACCGCATTCATAGTTGCAAATGTTTTTTTTTTTCGAAATTCATTGTCAAAACTTTCCGAACCTATAAATATGTCAAAACTTTCCGAACCTATAACTTTGTCAAAACTGAACCGATTTTCAAAAGGAAAGGCGTTTTAGTCGTGGCTCGATCTCAATAATTAAACCGAATTCATAGTTGCAAATGTTTTTTTTTTCGAAATTCATGTTAAAACTTTCCGAACCTATAACTTTGTCAAAACTTTCCGAACCTATAAATATGTCAAAACTTTCCGAACCTATAACTTTGTCAAAACTGAACCGATTTTCAAAAGGAAAGGCGTTTTAGTCGTGGCTCGATCTCAATAATTAAACCGCATTCATAGTTGCAAATGTTTTTTTTTTTTCGAAATTCATGTTAAAACTTTCCGAACCTATAACTTTGTCAAAACTTTCCGAACCTATAACTTTGTCAAAACTGAACCGATTTTCAAAAGGAAAGGCGTTTTAGTCGTGGCTCGATCTCAATAATTAAACCGCATTCATAGTTGCAAATGTTTTTTTTTTTCGAAATTCATGTTAAAACTTTCCGAACCTATAACTATGTCAAAACTTTCCGAACCTATAACTTTGTCAAAACTGAACCGATTTTCAAAAGGAAAGGCGTTTTAGTCGTGGCTCGATCTCAATAATTAAACCGAATTCATAGTTGCAAATGTTTTTTTTTTCGAAATTCATGTTGAAACTTTCCGAACCTATAAATTTGTCAAAACTTTCAGAACCTATAACTTTGTCAAAACTGAACCGATTTTCAAAAGGAAAGGCGTTTTAGTCGTGGCTCGATCTCAATAATTAAACCGAATTCATAGTTGCAAATGTTTTTTTTTCGAAATTCATGTGAAAACTTTCCGAACCTATAACTTTGTCAAAACTTTCCAAACCTATAACTATGTCAAAACTTTCCGAACCTATAATTTTGTCAAAACTGAACCGATTTTCAAAAGGAAAGGCGTTTTAGTCGTGGCTCGATCTCAATAATTAAACCGCATTCATAGTTGCAAATGTTTTTTTTTTTGAAATTCATATCAAAACTTTCCGAACCTATAACTATGTCAAAACTTTCCGAACCTATAACTTTGTCAAAACTGAACCGATTTTCAAAAGGAAAGGCGTTTTAGTCGTGGCTCGATCTCAATAATTAAACCACATTCATAGTTGGAAATGTTTTTTTTTTTCGAAATTTATGTTAAAACTTTCCGAACCTATAACTTTGTCAAAACTTTCCGAACCTATAAATATGTCAATATTTTCCGAACCTATAACTTTGTCAAAACTGAACCGATTTTCAAAAGGAAAGGCGTTTTAGTCGTGGCTCGATCTCAATAATTAAACCGCATTCATAGTTACAAATGTTTTTTTTTTTCGAAATTTATGTTAAAACTTTCCGAACCTATAACTATGTTAAAACTTCCAGAACCTATAACTTTGTCAAAACTGAACCGATTTTCAAAAGGAAAGGCGTTTTAGTCGTGGCTCGATCTCAATAATTAAACCGAATTCATAGTTGCAAATGTTTTTTTTTTCGAAATTCATGTCAAAACTTTCCGAACGTATAACTATGTTAAAACTTTCCGAACCTATAACTTTGTCAAAACTGAACCGATTTTCAAAAGGAAAGGCGTTTTAGTCGTGGCTCGATCTCAACAATTAAACCGCATTCATAGTTGCAAATGTTTTTTTTCGAAATTCATGTCAAAACTTTCCGAACCTATAACTTTGTCAAAACTTTCCAAACCTATAACTATGTCAAAACTTTCCGAACCTATAACTTTGTCAAAACTGAACCGATTTTCAGTCGTGGCTCGATCTCAATAATTAAACCGCATTCATAATTGCAAATGTTTTTTTGTTTGAAATTCATATCAAAACTTTCCGAACGTATAAATATGTTAAAACTTTCAGAACCTATAACTTTGTCAAAACTGAACCGATTTTCAAAAGGAAAGGCGTTTTAGTCGTAGCTCGATCTCAATAATTAAACCACATTCATAGTTAGAAATGGTTTTTTTTTTCGAAATTCATGTTAAAACTTTCCGAACCTATAACTTTGTCAAAACTTTCCAAACCTATAAATATGTTAAAACTTTCAGAACCTATAACTTTGTCAAAACTGAACCGATTTTCAAAAGGAAAGGCGTTTTAGTCGTGGCTCGATCTCAATAATTAAACCTTATTCATAGTTAGAAATGTTTTTTTTTTCGAAATTTATGTTGAAACTTTCCGAACCTATAACTTTGTCAAAACTTTCCGAACCTATAACTTTGTCAAAACTGAACCGATTTTCAAAAGGAAAGGTGTTTTAGTCGTGGCTCGATCTCAATAATTAAACCGAATTCATAGTTGCAAATGTTTTTTTTTTCGAAATTTATGTTGAAACTTTCCGAACCTATAACTTTGTCAAAACTTTCCGAACCTATAACTTTGTCAAAACTGAACCGATTTTCAAAAGGAAAGGCGTTTTAGTCGTGGCTCGATCTCAATAATTAAACCGAATTCATAGTTGCAAATGTTTTTTTTTCGAAATTCATGTCAAAACTTTCCGAACCTATAACTTTGTCAAAACTTTCCAAACCTATAACTATGTCAAAACTTTCCGAACCTATAATTTTGTCAAAACTGATCCGATTTTCAAAAGGAAAGGCGTTTTAGTCGTGGCTCGATCTCAATAATTAAACCGCATTCATAGTTGCAAATGTTTTTTTTTTGAAATTCATATCAAAACTTTCCGAACGTATAAATATGTTAAAACTTTCAGAACGTATAACTTTGTCAAAACTGAACCGATTTTCAAAAGGAAAGGCGTTTTAGTCGTGGCTCGATCTCAATAATTAAACCACATTCATAGTTGAAATGTTTTTTTTTTTCGAAATTTATGTTAAAACTTTCCGAACCTATAACTTTGTCAAAACTTTCCGAACCTATAACTATGTCAAAATTTTCCGAACCTATAACTTTGTCAAAACTGAACCGATTTTCAAAAGGAAAGGCGTTTTAGTCGTGGCTCGATCTCAATAATTAAACCGAATTCATAGTTGCAAATGTTTTTTTTTTCGAAATTTATGTTAAAACTTTCCGAACCTATAACTTTGTCAAAACTTTCCGAGCCTATAACTTTGTCAAAACTGAACCGATTTTTAAAAGGAAAGGTGTTTTAGTCGTGGCTCGATCTCAATAATTACACCTCATTCATAGTTGCAAATGTTTTTTTTTTTTCGAAATTCATGTTAAAACTTTCCGAACCTATAACTTTGTCAAAACTTTCCGAACCTATAACTTTGTCAAAACTGAACCGATTTTCAAAAGGAAAGCGTTTTAGTCGTGGCTCGATCTCAATAATTAAACCGAATTCATAGTTGGAAATGGTTTTTTTTTTTCGAAATTCATGTTAAAACTTTCCGAACCTATAACTTTGTCAAAACTTTCCAAACCTATAACTATGTCAAAACTGAACCGATTTTCAAAAGGAAAGGTGTTTTAGTCGTGGCTCGATCTCAATAATTACACCTCATTCATAGTTGCAAATGTTTTTTTTTTTCGAAATTCATGTTAAAACTTTCCGAACCTATAAATATGTCAAAACTTTCAGAACCTATAATTTTGTCAAAACTGAACCGATTTTCAAAAGGAAAGGCGTTTTAGTCGTGGCTCGATCTCAACAATTAAACCGCATTCATAGTTGCAAATGTTTTTTTTCGAAATTCATGTCAAAACTTTCCGAACCTATAACTTTGTCAAAACTTTCCAAACCTATAACTATGTCAAAACTTTCCGAACCTATAACTTTGTCAAAACTGAACCGATTTTCAAAAGGAAAGGCGTTTTAGTCGTGGCTCGATCTCAATAATTAAACCGCATTCATAGTTGCAAATGTTTTTTTGTTTGAAATTCATATCAAAACTTTCCGAACGTATAAATATGTTAAAACTTTCAGAACCTATAACTTTGTCAAAACTGAACCGATTTTCAAAAGGAAAGGCGTTTTAGTCGTGGCTCGATCTCAATAATTAAACCACATTCATAGTTAGAAATGGTTTTTTTTTTCGAAATTCATGTTAAAACTTTCCGAACCTATAACTTTGTCAAAACTTTCCGAACCTATAAATATGTTAAAACTTTCAGAACCTATAACTTTGTCAAAACTGAACCGATTTTCAGAAGGAAAGGCGTTTTAGTCGTGGCTCGATCTCAATAATTAAACCTTATTCATAGTTAGAAATGTTTTTTTTTTCGAAATTTATGTTGAAACTTTCCGAACCTATAACTTTGTCAAAACTTTCCGAACCTATAACTTTGTCAAAACTGAACCGATTTTCAAAAGGAAAGGTGTTTTAGTCGTGGCTCGATCTCAATATTCATAGTTGCAAATGTTTTTTTTTTTCGAAATTCATGTTAAAACTTTCCGAACCTATAACTTTGTCAAAACTTTTAGAACCTATAACTTTGTCAAAACTGAACCGATTTTCAAAAGGAAAGGCGTTTTAGTCGTATCTCGATCTCAATAATTAAACCGAATTCATAGTTGCAAATGTTTTTTTTTTCGAAATTTATGTTGAAACTTTCCGAACCTATAACTTTGTCAAAACTTTCCGAACCTATAACTTTGTCAAAACTGAACCGATTTTCAAAAGGAAAGGCGTTTTAGTCGTGGCTCGATCTCAACAATTAAACCGCATTCATAGTTGCAAATGTTTTTTTTCGAAATTCATGTCAAAACTTTCCGAACCTATAACTTTGTCAAAACTTTCCAAACCTATAACTATGTCAAAACTTTCCGAACCTATAACTTTGTCAAAACTTTCCAAACCTATAACTATGTCAAAACTTTCCGAACCTATAACTTTGTCAAAACTGAACCGATTTTCAAAAGGAAAGGCGTTTTAGTCGTGGCTCGATCTCAATAATTAAACCGCATTCATAATTGCAAATGTTTTTTTGTTTGAAATTCATATCAAAACTTTCCGAACGTATAAATATGTTAAAACTTTCAGAACCTATAACTTTGTCAAAACTGAACCGATTTTCAAAAGGAAAGGCGTTTTAGTCGTGGCTCGATCTCAATAATTAAACCACATTCATAGTTAGAAATGGTTTTTTTTTTCGAAATTCATGTTAAAACTTTCCGAACCTATAACTTTGTCAAAACTTTCCGAACCTATAAATATGTTAAAACTTTCAGAACCTATAACTTTGTCAAAACTGAACCGATTTTCAAAAGGAAAGGCGTTTTAGTCGTGGCTCGATCTCAATAATTAAACCTTATTCATAGTTAGAAATGTTTTTTTTTTCGAAATTTATGTTGAAACTTTCCGAACCTATAACTTTGTCAAAACTTTCCGAACCTATAACTTTGTCAAAACTGAACCGATTTTCAAAAGGAAAGGTGTTTTAGTCGTGGCTCGATCTCAATATTCATAGTTACAAATGTTTTTTTTTTTCGAAATTCATGTTAAAACTTTCCGAACCTATAACTTTGTCAAAACTTTTAGAACCTATAACTTTGTCAAAACTGAACCGATTTTCAAAAGGAAAGGCGTTTTAGTCGTATCTCGATCTCAATAATTAAACCGAATTCATAGTTGCAAATGTTTTTTTTTTCGAAATTTATGTTGAAACTTTCCGAACCTATAACTTTGTCAAAACTTTCCGAACCTATAACTTTGTCAAAACTGAACCGATTTTCAAAAGGAAAGGCGTTTTAGTCGTGGCTCGATCTCAATAATTAAACCGAATTCATAGTTGCAAATGTTTTTTTTTCGAAATTCATGTCAAAACTTTCCGAACCTATAACTTTGTCAAAACTTTCCAAACCTATAACTATGTCAAAACTTTCCGAACCTATAATTTTGTCAAAACTGATCCGATTTTCAAAAGGAAAGGCGTTTTAGTCGTGGCTCGATCTCAATAATTAAACCGCATTCATAGTTGCAAATGTTTTTTTTTTTGAAATTCATATCAAAACTTTCCGAACGTATAAATATGTTAAAACTTTCAGAACGTATAACTTTGTCAAAACTGAACCGATTTTCAAAAGGAAAGGCGTTTTAGTCGTGGCTCGATCTCAATAATTAAACCACATTCATAGTTGAAATGTTTTTTTTTTTCGAAATTTATGTTAAAACTTTCCGAACCTATAACTTTGTCAAAACTTTCCGAACCTATAACTATGTCAAAATTTTCCGAACCTATAACTTTGTCAAAACTGAACCGATTTTCAAAAAGGAAAGGTGTTTTAGTCGTGGCTCGATCTCAATATTCATAGTTACAAATGTTTTTTTTTTTCGAAATTCATGTTAAAACTTTCCGAACCTATAACTTTGTCAAAACTTTTAGAACCTATAACTTTGTCAAAACTGAACCGATTTTCAAAAGGAAAGGCGTTTTAGTCGTATCTCGATCTCAATAATTAAACCGAATTCATAGTTGCAAATGTTTTTTTTTTCGAAATTTTTGTTGAAACTTTCCGAACCTATAACTTTGTCAAAACTTTCCGAACCTATAACTTTGTCAAAACTGAACCGATTTTCAAAAGGAAAGGCGTTTTAGTCGTGGCTCGATCTCAATAATTAAACCGAATTCATAGTTGCAAATGTTTTTTTTTCGAAATTCATGTCAAAACTTTCCGAACCTATAACTTTGTCAAAACTTTCCAAACCTATAACTATGTCAAAACTTTCCGAACCTATAATTTTGTCAAAACTGATCCGATTTTCAAAAGGAAAGGCGTTTTAGTCGTGGCTCGATCTCAATAATTAAACCGCATTCATAGTTGCAAATGTTTTTTTTTTGAAATTCATATCAAAACTTTCCGAACGTATAAATATGTTAAAACTTTCAGAACGTATAACTTTGTCAAAACTGAACCGATTTTCAAAAGGAAAGGCGTTTTAGTCGTGGCTCGATCTCAATAATTAAACCACATTCATAGTTGAAATGTTTTTTTTTTTCGAAATTTATGTTAAAACTTTCCGAACCTATAACTTTGTCAAAACTTTCCGAACCTATAACTATGTCAAAATTTTCCGAACCTATAACTTTGTCAAAACTGAACCGATTTTCAAAAGGAAAGGTGTTTTAGTCGTGGCTCGATCTCAATATTCATAGTTACAAATGTTTTTTTTTTTCGAAATTCATGTTAAAACTTTCCGAACCTATAACTTTGTCAAAACTTTTAGAACCTATAACTTTGTCAAAACTGAACCGATTTTCAAAAGGAAAGGCGTTTTAGTCGTATCTCGATCTCAATAATTAAACCGAATTCATAGTTGCAAATGTTTTTTTTTTCGAAATTTATGTTGAAACTTTCCGAACCTATAACTTTGTCAAAACTTTCCGAACCTATAACTTTGTCAAAACTGAACCGATTTTCAAAAGGAAAGGCGTTTTAGTCGTGGCTCGATCTCAACAATTAAACCGCATTCATAGTTGCAAATGTTTTTTTTCGAAATTCATGTCAAAACTTTCCGAACCTATAACTTTGTCAAAACTTTCCAAACCTATAACTATGTCAAAACTTTCCGAACCTATAACTTTGTCAAAACTGAACCGATTTTCAAAAGGAAAGGCGTTTTAGTCGTGGCTCGATCTCAATAATTAAACCGCATTCATAGTTGCAAATGTTTTTTTGTTTCGAAATTCATGTCAAAACTTTCCGAACCTATAACATTTTTTTTTCCCTATGTCAAAACTTCCCGAACCTATCACTTTGTCAAAACTGAACCGATTTTCAAAAGGAAAGGCGTTTAGTCGTCGTCGATCTCAATAATTAAACCACATTCATAGTTAGAAATGGTTTTTTGTTTCGAAAATCATGTTAAAATTTTCCGAACCTATAACTTTGTCAAAACTTTCCGAACCTATAAATATGTTAAAAGTTTCAGAACCTATAACTTTGTCAAAACTGAACCGATTTTCAAAAGGAAAGGCGTTTTAATCGTAGCTCATCTCAATAATTAAACCGTATTCATAGTTAGAAATGTTTTTTTTTTCGAAATTTATGTTAAAACTTTCCGAACCTATAACTATGTCAAAATTTCCGAACCTATAACTTTGTCAAAACTGAACCGATTTTCAAAAGGAAAGGTGTTTTAGTCGTGGCTCGATCTCAATATTCATAGTTACAAATGTTTTTTTTTTTCGAAATTCATGTTAAAACTTTCCGAACCTATAACTTTGTCAAAACTTTTAGAACCTATAACTTTGTCAAAACTGAACCGATTTTCAAAAGGAAAGGCGTTTTAGTCGTATCTCGATCTCAATAATTAAACCGAATTCATAGTTGCAAATGTTTTTTTTTTCGAAATTTATGTTGAAACTTTCCAAACGTATAACTTTTTCAAAACTTTCCGAACCTATAACTTTGTCAAAACTGAACCGATTTTCAAAAGGAAAGGCGTTTTAGTCGTGGCTCGATCTCAATAATTAAACCGAATTGATAGTTGCAAATGTTTTTTTTTTCGAAATTCATGTCAAAACTTTCCGAACCTATAACTTTGTCAAAACTTTCCAAACCTATAACTATGTCAAAACTTTCCGAACCTATAACTTTGTCAAAACTGATCCGATTTTCAAAAGGAAAGGCGTTTTAGTCGTGGCTCGATCTCAATAATTAAACCGCATTCATAGTTGCAAATGTTTTTTTTTTCGAAATTCATGTCAAAACTTTCCGAACGTATAAATATGTCAAAACTTTCAGAACGTATAACT
>JAWNNV010000982.1:0-13150 GCA_035044485.1 Scaptomyza reducta
AAAAAAAGAATGAATAGAGTATTTAAATGAAAAAAAAGGAACATTTCTTAAAAAAAAATATATTTTTTATTATTAATTTTACCATTTTATGACATTTTTTGGTAAACATTCACAGTAGTAACTTAATGGGCCAGTTTTAAATAAGAAGAAGCAATTTATTAACGGGGCTATTTCAACTAATTATTCAGATCAAAAAAAAAATTGTTAAAGCTCTATTTAGTTTTAACAGTGTTTCCAGAAAGCGAAAAAATTACACTGTCGCATGATGTGCAGATCCAGCCTAAATTCAACATTGCCTATAACCTTATAAACTAATAACCAATTTGATCCTACTAACGATATACTTTGGACTTTTTTTAACAAGTGCTATTCAAGAAAAAGGCTCTTTTCTTAGCAATTGGCAGGATGTCTGAGCTGAGCCAAAATGTATGCCTATAATACTGCTAACTTTTAACTATCAAAAATTTGAATAACTTTTTGGGTCTTATACAACTCTTCACCTATTGTTGAGTGAGTTATAGCTAGGCTTATATGCTTTGTTTTCCTTTCCAGGTTGCTCGGAGACATGAAGAGAGGGACTATCCATTTCTCTGGAGTGCCGTTCAAAAATAGTGGTCCATAGAACCATAGACTGTGCTCGTGTAATTTTCGTGCAGATATTCCTCTTGAGAGCACATCTGCTGCGTTGTTGGCAGATGAAACATGCCGCCAATTGTTTTGACTTGTCACTTCTTTTTTTATACCCTTAACCCATTGAAAATGGGTAAAAAGGGTATAATGGATTTGTGCAAAAGGCAGAAGGAAGCATCTCCGACCCCATAAAGTATATATATTCTTGATCAGCATCAACAGCCGAGTCGATAAAGCCATGTCCGTCTGTCCGTCCGTCCGTCCGTCCGTCCGTCCGTCCGTCCGTCTGTCCGTCTGTCCGTCCGTATGTATGAACGCGTCCATCTCAGAGACTATAAGATCTAGAGACTCCAGATTTGGTATATAAGCTCGCCTAATCCCTAGGCAGTACAAGTTTGTTTTAGATTTTCGATAACTCTTCCCGTTTCCGATATACACATGTAATCGATAACAACAAAATCTTCAATTTAGAAAACTTTTTGATGCAGTTTGAAATATTAGACTAAATAAAGACAATTTTTGTGAAATTTTTATTTATTTTTGATTTTATTGAAATCGGCTAGAAATACTGGAGATATGGAGTATTGAAATTAAGAAGGTATGCACTATACGCGTATACATACACACACTCACACATACTTGCAAGCACTGACTGTATGCGTAAATTATAGGGTTAAGGGTATAGTCTAGTCGGGATTTCTCGACTAGAGCATTCTTAATTGTTTTCTTTTTCAATTGGCCACAAACGTATGATATTTGGAAGTCGGTTCATTGATCCATGAAAGAACAACGATAGAATCCGACCAGAATTATCCAGGTACTGTAATGGAGTTAAGATTGAGATCTCGACGAATCCTATCCGCGAGCTCAGCACCCAATAATGCTGCACATAGCTCTAGACGATTGCTTTGCGGTCGGCGAACCTAATTAATTAATTATTATTAATTAATTAATTAATTCCTCATTTGGATTATTTCTCCAAACTATCATCTGATGAAATTGGTTTTCTGGATTGATCCTTTTTTGGCGGTACATTTTTTCTATATCCGCAGTAAATACAGTAGGATGGACATAAGATCGCTATGCACTGGGGGTCCTACTTGCAGTATGGCATTTATTTGCATGAGGCTTCGAAGACTACTCTTAGCTTCGTGGTGCTGCTCTCAGGTTTCAGCACACAGTGATGGGGGATGAAATAATGTTTTGTTGGAAGGAGTTTGCGAGGGATATTTCTGCAGTCTCCAACGAGGGCCCCAGGGCAAGAATGTTCAGAAAACGGAAATTTGACGATGAATCTTCCATCTGTAGCAGTCTGAAGGTTCTCAATGAAAAGACTCTCGCAAACCATTTCAGTTGGTGTACGATGCCTTTCTGTTGTTTCCAAGTTATCTATGGTCCAGAACCGCTGCAGTATTGTATTATTATTATTCATCTCCACTAGCTACGGCGCAAATGGCTGCTGAAATCGTTGATTCCTTTATTTTTCCAGCCACAACCCATCCCAACTTGGTCTTTTGCATGATTGGACCAGAGGGAATTTTGTGTTGTTGTGGGAGCAATAGTGCATAAGAAGGTTCCTCACCGATGAGCATATCGATTTTGCCCGGTTTGTTGAATTGGGGATCTGCTAACGGTAGGGTTGCAGCCGTGTTCCAATCTTTATCAATAAACGGTGAGAACTAGTATCCAGACTCAAGCACGGATTTTTTAAACAATGGTTGCAATATATACAAGAGTTGCAAGCAAGACATAACTGGAAGGCATTCAATCCCAATATCAAAGAAAGCATGCTTGTTCTGGTCAAAGAAGACAACATACCTGTGATGAGTTGCCCAATGACGGATTGTGATTGTGAACACATATCCAGGCCAGGATAATCACGTTCGTGTAGTTGATGTTAAAACTGCCTCAGGCACATACAAGCGCCCCAGCACCAGGCTTGCACCATTATTTCTAGAAGAGATGACCAAAAATACGCCCCATCAAAGAAACTGAGGAAACAGATAAAAATAAAGGCCCAACATTTCAACGAAAATAGCGAATGTCGCCAACCATAACCTCGTCTGTTCTAATCCTGCTCTTCAAGTTACCCTTGGTACGGACAGACTCAGTATCTGTAACACGGTTCGATACGAAGCCTGGAATCTATTGTGAATTGGAACAACGAAGAGAGCAGTATCCGACTAGACCATGGTAATATACTATAAATTGGAACCATACTGACGTGATATGAAAACATTTAACTTGCCCAAAAGCGAATTCCATCACATATGACTAGAATTAAATAATAAGCACATATGTCTCCATTTCTAAGCACTTTCGTCACTTGTATTATGAATTACAAATGACAATTACAAATGCAACATAATCAAAAACGCCGGTCCCCATTTGATGCAGTGGGTAACATTGCGAACAGTCTATTCGCATTATTAGACTCGGGATACGCTAATAAAATGACCTAGGTGATAGAGAAGGTAAAAACAATCGAAGAATTTTTACTGACATTACTGAAGAATCCATTCTTGACTCAACCATTAACATTGTCATGAACACAAGATCTGCATCTGACAAGCGACTAAAACTACGTGAACAGCAAGTTGCTATTATCAGCCAAACCAGACGAAAATACACTGCTGGAACCTCAGGAACTTACCTGGCGTTAACAGCCCAATTAACAATTAAAACTATTAGCAGCCACCTTTCAAAGCATGCAATCAGAAATAATGGACGTACTTACTGGAATCAATTGAAGGAACAATTGGATCAATACGGGATCATTTGCCGCCAGATCAAATGCTACCAGTGACATCGTCCAACGTTATTCAACTGTACCAGTATTATACGAGCAGAGGTTACAATCACCGACAATCATGTAATATTTAGAATAACACTACCACTGGTGTCAACATCAATATTAGAACTTTTCAATATTGTGCCGATTTCAATTTGGGACTCAACAAGCTCAAACAAGATAACTTGCAATACTGCCGAACATTACCAAATGAATAATCCATATGCTTTGACCATCAAACTATGTTTAATGTCAACAATCGGTGTGAGTTTAAACATTTTAACCACAAAACATCAGCAACGTGTCAAGTAGCTCATAGAAAAATCAAAATGGTAGGAAGGATACCGGACTACTCTCGCTGTCATCAGGTTGCACGCAACTCAGAGATTAGAGTGCTTTCAACACCATTATAAGTCAAGTGCGAAAAGGCTATGCGCATTTTGGCAACATATTCGAACCAAACACCAATCAAAGCCCTTTAACGAAATTCTACATGTCAGAGAACAAGGTACAAGAAGATAAGGATCTGGATGACTAGCAGCTAAAATTGAACGCACTCAACAAACAAAAGCGACCGACCAAAAAAGTTTAATACAACATTATCATATTGCGCCTATGCTGCTTTGGTGGTATCCAAAGACCTTGCATCCAACAGCTACAAGGAATGACGCTGCCACTACAACGATTCACACGAGATTTAGATGATGGTGGATTACCGATTCAACGTCCTGTAGAATGTTTACGTTCATATAAATAAAACACTCAAATCATAAGCCATTTATCGTACGCTGATACACATATACACAGCACTCAAGATGCACCTAATCCAGGGGTTGTGATTAGAATATATTTTTCACACCATCTGTCGAGTGGCCTGCAGTTAGCAGATAGTGTCAAAGGTATCGTCATAAATAAGACAACATTAAGACACGCATAGATAACTTTTGTATGTTTAGTCCTAAGCAAACATTATCGTCTAAGAATTCTGTATATAAGGCATGCATTTGTATTCAATAAAGTCAGTGTTCTAGAGTCTTAGCAAGGATATACAAGTCTATTCACTCATCTCCATCTCTCCGTAATTCCGACTAGTTACAAGTGCTAATTGCGACGCCTTTTAGTAGTCAGCTTATGTGCTGAATGCTTTCCTTACTATACACGCAAATAACTGGTATCCCCCATGTGGTTGGCGGGCAGTAGAAAATCCTCCACAGTATGTCACTGCTTGTCATATGAGGCGACTAAAAGAGACACATGGGCTTCCAGTCCCGGGCTGAATAGCTAAAACTGGTATCACCCGTGTGGTTGGCGGGAAGAAGAAAATCCTTTACAGTATGTCACTGCTTGCCGTACGAGTCCTTTAGTTGATACCACGGGTTGAGTTAGTCCTCCAAGGCTGCTCATATATTCCTCCTTGTGGGAGTATTGTGATGGTTGTGTTTTCGCTGGTAGTTCCAACCCTCACCAATTGGGATAATGTACAACCGACAAGTGCCCAGCCCCAAACAACCCCACCGTCTGCCCGGAGAGTTAAGAAGGCAATAGAGACATGGTCGGCTGTCGTCACCATCATCGACCCCAGCTTGTCTAGCAAGCCAGTTGCGGAAAAAATGTTGAAGGAAGTGGCGCCTTCTCTTGGCACTCGCGTGCACGAGGTGCGTGAGTTGAAGCGTTATGGTGCTGTAATTCGCATGCATTCAATAATCAGCGAATTGAAGCGAGTAATCAGGAACGCCAAACTACTGAGGTGGGACTAAAAGTCGCGAAGACTGCCCCAAAGCACTAGCCAATAAATCAACATCGCTGACGTGGACACCAGCATTTCGCCTGATGTGTTTATGGAGTAGTTTTACTTCAACAACTTTAAGGACGAACTCTCCCCAGCTGCCTGTAAAAAAGCGGTGCACATGGAGACGAAGCCATTGTCCGTCACTGATGGAGCCTTAATTAACCTGACGCTAGAACTGGACGAGAAATCGCTGGCCATACCTGACAAGGTTACCCACAGGGCTCCATCAGGGTTCCATCCAGCGCTTGGAGCCTATATGCCCGCTCAGTGCCTATGCAGACGAATTGCTGCTAATCTTCGAAGGAAATTCCCGCAGAGTCCTAGAAGACAAAGGTACACAACTAATGTCCATCGTAAGGACATGGGGGAATGAGGTTGGTGTTGCTGTGCCCACCAGCAAATCGGCTATGCTATTGAAAAGCAAGCTGTCACTAAACAGGCCGCCGGTACTACGGCTTGGTCAAATAAGCCTGCCATATGTCCGGAAATACCGGTACCTGGTCATAACAGTCAGCGAGCTGCTGAATTCCAACTCGCATATCGCGATCGGGTGACTGGAGTCGTTTGCGCTTTGGCACGCGTACTGCGGGTCGACTGGCGTGTCAGTCCCTGCGACAAGCGGTCCATATATGCGGGACTAATGGTGCCTTGTGCGCTGTTTGGTGCTTGATTGTGGTATGACATGGCGATGAGCCAGGTGATAGCCAAGAGTAAGTTGATGTCATGTCAGCGGATGATCCTGTATGGATCTCGGCTGATCTGCCGCACAGTATCCACTGTTGCGATGCAGGTCCTTGCTGCAGCTCCACCGCTCGACCTCGCTGTCATGCGCTCGGCAGTAAGGTTTAAGATAAAGCGTAACTACCCGTTGGAGGATGGCGACTGGATGTTCGGTCGAGAAATGTCCGGTCTCGATTGGAAGCAGAAGACTGCGCTGCTGGACGAATACTTGCTGCGAGAGTGGCAGTTCAAGTGGGATGGTGATATACACGGTCGTATTACACAGCGTGTACGATGTATAACATTATTTAATATGCCACTGGTTCATGTACCAGTAGTAAAGTAGCGCCGTAATCGGTACTATGGACAAATTGGGCTATGCATGGAGTGAATACGTTAAAAGTTGATTCGTACTGAAATTCATGGTTTTCTTAAGATTACGTAATATTATTTGTGTGTGAATACAATCTATAATTCGAGACGCTGCATGTAACACAATCTGATTACAGCAGGCGTCTAGACGGATAATGTGGGAATCAGAATTTTATCCGTCAAGTGGGATCGTGTGACAATGTTCCACGGCTGGAACCCATGGCTTGGATGCATCGACCTTATGACGAAATCGTACATCCTCCCGGCCGTTGAATATAGATTGATTCAACCATCATCTAAATTAATGGAGAATGTTGGATTGGGCTTCCTGAGGTGATTGGTCGTTGAGTGAATTTCCAGATGACGTAACTGTAGAAGCATCAAATACTACTCTTAATTTGGTTGTTGTGCTGTTGGGCTTGATTACACAATGATGTGGTACAAAATAGCGTGCCTTTGCTACTTCCTTTGTATGCATTTGCTTCATATGACCCAGGTCTTCGTACTCCTTCATGAACTGAATATAGCTGGCCTTAGTTACCGGATCTCGTGTGAGTCGTTTTTCTAAACACAAAAATCATTGTAAAATGATTATTTTGAATGATTTCAAAATAATATTATGCTCAAAAAATTATGTCAATTCTTCCAGGTTTGTCAAAGATGGGATCCGACAAAGTAATATAGGGTCCCGCCCACTATACCTCCTTCGACTCACTGGTCGAATGAGATTGAACAATCCGTTAACCTCTGGTCAGTACAAGCAGACGTTGGCTAAGATTATGTAAATTATTGGACCCAGGCGTGGGGCATGGTCTAAACACAAGAATCTGATGTGTTATCCAAAAATGGGTGTCGAATGATGAGTTTCTTGTCGCCTGCAATTTTGATGTTTTGTAAAAAATGTTTTTGGCATTTTTCCTCTAACGGCGAAATGCACGATCCTTTAGTTTCGCACGAGTCCAGTTCCCAAAATTTGGCTATCGTTTGATCTAACTTATTTTCTTTAGTTGGTACTGAGCACGTCGACGATGCATCTTGGAGTTTTCCTGCTATAATCTATCCTAGCTTCGTTTTTTGTAACCTTAGCATTCCTTTTCCAAATCTTAAATGATTATTTTGAATGGTTTCAAAATAATATTCTGCTCCCAAAATTATGTCAATTCTTCCAAGTTTTTCAAAGATGGGATCCGACAAAGTAATGTTTGCCGGAACTTTCCAACGAGATGTGTCGATTGTCTGTGCTGGTTGATCTGATATTGTGAACTGGTTATGATGTTTTAAGATTAACTCTTGCTCTCTAAGTTTGTGTTCTTCCGCCAATTCCATTGATTATAGTTCAGACCTCTGTCGCTTTATATTCAAAATTTGCTGCTGTTTTGACATCAGGTTTGGCTTCAGATTTTGTTTCCAAATGTAACAGACTGTTGTGCCTGTTATTGCATTTAAAACAATATTTTCTCTGGCACGTTTTAT
Organism: Scaptomyza reducta; assembly: GCA_035044485.1. NCBI lineage: Eukaryota > Metazoa > Arthropoda > Insecta > Diptera > Drosophilidae > Scaptomyza > Scaptomyza reducta. The sequence continues at coordinate 7,776 of JAWNNV010000982.1, forward strand.
CTGTATGGTCGCGCTTAAAACATTTCAGGAATTCGGTGCATTTGAATATGGCATGGTTTGGTTTTCCACAGAACTAGCCGACGTATTCTGTTCCAGTTGAGACGCATACATTTTGTTTGGAGATAACATTTTTTTTTTCTTGTCAGCACTGCACGTGGCTTCTTATGCTAAAAATCTTTGTTCCGAAAAAAATAGGAATTGACTGAGTTTTTGTAATTGTCTTGCATTTACAAAAAATTACTCATATAGCATATGAGTTTGCCGATATAATTTCTTAGCTAACATGCAAAGAAGTATTGGATTCCAGGTGTCTATTGAAATTCCAATATTATTTAGTGCAGATAACGTTTCTTTTATGGTATGATGCAGGGCCTTTATATACGTGGTTGTGTTTGATTGTCCTAGTAATTTAGTAATCGAAGCGTTACACAGTACCCGCTTGTTACTAAAACGCTCCTGTAGCATGCTGTTGAATAATTCTTTTCTGTTAGGGACAGACGGCGTATTAGGCGTTCAGCATCTCCAGTTAAGTTGGTCTTTAAATACCACATCTTTTGAATATCGGGTAATGTGGATTAATGAATAATTTTTGTCAATTTAAATAATCTCCATAAAATTTTTTACCTTTGCCAGAGATAGTGCAGCATGCGGTTGCGCTGTCTGCACAGATCGCTGAACCATTTAAAAGCTCGTCATGTGTTGTTGTAATAGAACGTCGTCTTCAGCAGCCAAATATCTGCGGTCAACATATCCAATCATCTTGGGAACGATGAATTTTTTTATGAATTTTTATGTGGTTGTCTCTTATCTCACTTCAGTATTGGCTTATGACCTTTTGAAACCCTTGACGCGTTTCATTACTCATTTTATTCATAATAAGCTCCAAACTGTCGAGCAATATATTTTGTTCACGAATCATTGGCTCTATTTCCAACTCATCGTTCACAGCCGACACGGATAGCATTTGACGGGTCTGTGGTTACATTATTTCACCTTGGAATTTTTTGGTGTATTCAAGTACTAAAAATTGTATTTGCGAATAGTATTTGTTTATAAAATAACTATGGTAAATTGTAGTACTTTCAACTAATTTCTTAATGTTCTGAGCTTCATTAGAAAATTTCTCCCAAAGATTATTTAATCTTTTGATTGAAGAGCGCACTTCATAATACCCTGGTTTGAGTTTCCGCTCTTGAGAATATTTTTTGTAATTTCTGATTACATTCTGTACTTCTTCGCCAGTCGCTAGTTGATTGTCCCGCAGAGTTTTGAGCTTAGTGGATTTAATTTTCTATTAATATTTTTTGATGCTGTAGGTAGTGATAGCCAAGTTGGTACCCTAGTTGCCAAGTTACCACTTGGTATATTATGAATGATTGGTCGCCAGTTGACCAATTTATGATTAGTTCGCCACAGACGCTACATCGCCAAATTGACCAATTTATGAGTAGTTCGTCAAATGAAAATAGAGTCAAAAAGTCGGGGGTAACCAAATGTACGATGTATAATATAAAATATACGATGTATGTATAAAATAAAATATAAATTATGCCAATGGTTCATGTACCAGTAGCAAAGTAGCGCTGCATTCGGTACTATGGCCAAATTGGGCTATGCATGGAGTGAATACGTTAAAAGTTGATTCGTACTGACTTTATTGAGTAAATTCATGGTATATATACAAAATTTCTTAAGGTTACGAAATATTATTTGTGTACGAATACATTCTATAATTCGAGATGCTGCATATAACACTACCTGATTACAGCAGGCGTCAAGACGGATAATGTGGGAAACAGAATTTTATTTAGGTGCATCGATATTATGACGCAATTGTATCCGTCAAAACGGATCGTGTGACAATATTCCACGGCTAGAACCCATGGCTTGGGTGCATCGACCTTATGACGTACAGAGCGATTCATCCCGGATGCATGCTTCGTTTTCATCCGACGAGACTTTGGCCTTAGTCTGCGCGCTCGTTTCGTGATAACTGGCCATGGCTATATGCAGATTTGCTGAACCTTGATGGACTAGGCGTGTACCTGGCAAATGGAGTCTGGAAAGTGTCGGAGGTGACGGAATTAGCGGTTGATCCTCTTTGCAGATGATGCATTTGAAAGGCGGAGTGTGTTGGCGCAACGTGCGCTTCCAGTCCCGGGCTGAAAACCCGAAACTGGTATCATCCGTGTGGTTGGCGTACAGTAGAAAATCCTCCATAGTATGTCACCCCCTCTGGTGCCCTAAATCCGAGTCTAACGGGAGTAAAATAGGGAGGCCAACCGAGTCCTTTAGTTAGTTAGTTAGTCCTCCAATATCGTGGTGGTGGTATTTTCGCTGGTTGTTCCAACCCTCACCAATTATAAAACTGGTAAAACGTAATTGTCAAAACTTTCCGAACCTATAACTTTTTTCAAAACTTTCCGAACCTATAACTTTGTCAAAACTGAATAATTTTTCAAAAGAAAACTTTCCGAACCTATAACTTTCTCAAAACTTTCCGAATTTCAAAAAGAAATGTGTGTTAGTCGTGGCTCGATCCCAATAATAATACTGCATTCATAGTTCGAAAATTTTTTTTCGAAATTCATGTCAAAATTTTCTGATCATATAACTTTGTAAAAACTTTCCAAACCTATAACTTTTTTCAAAACTTTTCGACCTATCACTTTGTCAGAACTGAACAAATTTTCAAAAGGAAAGTCGTGTTACTCGTGGTTCGATCTCAGTAATAATACTGCATTCATAGTTGGAAATGTTTTTTTTTTTCGAAATTCATGTTAAAACTTTCCGAACATATAACTTTGTCAAAACTTTACAAACCTATAACTTTTTCAAAACGGGACAAATTATCGAAAGGAAAGGCGTTTTAGTCGTGGCTAAATCTCAATAATAATACTGCATTCATAGTTGGAAATGTATTTATTTTTTTCGAAATTTATGTCAAAACTTCCCAAACCTATAACTTTTTTCAAAACTTTCTGAACCTATACCTTTGTCAAAACTGAACAAATGTTCAAGAGAAAAGGCGTTTTAGTCGTAGATCGATCTCAATAATAGTACTGCATTCATTGTTGGAAATGTTTTTTCTCCGAAAGTCATGTCAAAACTTTCCGAACATATAACTTTGTCTAAACTTTCCAAACCTATAACTTTTTTCTAAACTTTCCGCACCTATAATTTTTTCAAAACTGAACCGATTTGCAAAAGGAAAAGGGTTTTAGTCGTGGCTCGATCCCCATAATAATACTGCATTCATAGTTGGAAATGTTTTTTTATTCGAAATTCATGTTAAAAATTTCCGAACCTATAACTTTGTCAAAACTTTCCGAACCTATAACTGTGTTAAAACATTCCGAACCTATAACTTTGTCAAAACTGAAAAAATTATCAACAGGAAAGGCGTTCAAGTCGTGGCTCGATCTCAATAATACTGCATTCATAGTTGGAAACATATTTATTTTATTTCGAAATTTATGTCTAAACTTTCCGAACCTATAACATTGCCAAAACTTTCCGAACCTATAACTTTGTCAAAACTTTCCGAATTTCAAAAGGAAAGGCGTGTTAGTCGTGGCTCGATCCCAATAATAATACTGCATTCATAGTTCGAAAATTTTTTTTTTTCCAAATTCATGTCAAAACTTTCCGAACATATAACTTTGTCAAAACTTTACAAACCTATAATTTTTTTAAAACTTTTCGAACCTATAACTTTTTCAAAACGGGACAAATTTTCGAAAGGAATGGCGTTTTAGTCGTGGCTAAATCTCAATAATAATACTGCATTCATAGTTGGAAAAGTATTTCTTTTTTTCGAAATTTACGTCAAAACTTCCCAAACCTATAACATTTTTCAAAACATTCCAAACCTATAACTTTGTCAAAACTGAAAAAATTTTCAACAGGAAAGGCGTTCAAGTCGTGGCTCGATCTCAATAATACTGCATTCATAGTTGGAAACATATTTATTTTATTTCGAAATTTATGTCTAAACTTTCCGAACCTATAACATTGCCAAAACTTTCCGAACCTATAACTTTGTCAAAACTTTCCGAATTTCAAAAGGAAAGGCGTGTTAGTCCTGGCTCGATCCCAATGATAATACTGCATTCATACTTGGAAATGTATTTCTTTTTTTCGAAATTTATGTCAAAACTTCCCAAACCTATAACTTTTTTCAAAACATTCCGAACCTATAACTTTGTCAAAACAGAAAAAATTTTCAACAGGAAAGGCGCTCAAGTCGTGGCTCGATCTCAATAATTCTACATTCATAGTTGGAAACATATTTATTTTATTTCGAAATTTATGTCTAAACTTTCCGAACCTGTAACATTGTCAAAACTTTCCGAACCTATAACTTTGTCAAAACTGAACCGATTTGCAAAAGGAAAAGCGTTTTAGTCTTGGCTCGATCTCAATAATAATACTGCATTCATAGTTGGAAATGTATTTGTTTTTTTCGAAATTTATGTCAAAACTTCCCAAACCTATAACTTTTTTCAAAACTTTCTGAACCTATAACTTTGTCAACACTGAACAAATGTTCAAGAGAAAAGGCGTTTTAGTCGTAGATCGATCTCAATAATAATACTGCATTCATTGTTGGAAATGTTTTTTCTCCGAAATTCATGTCAAAACTTTCCGAACATATAACTTTGTCAAAATTTTACAAACCTATAACTGTTTTCAACACTTTCCGCACCTATAATTTTTTCAAAACTGAACCGATTTGCAAAAGGAAATGCGTTTTAGTCGTGGCTCGATCTCAGTACTAATACTGCATTCATAGTTGGAAATATATTATTTTTTTTTTCGAAATTTATGTCAAAACTTCCCAAACCTATAACTTTTTTAAAAACTTTCTGAACCTATAACTTAGTCAAAACTGAACAAATTTTCAAGAGGAAAGGCGTTTTAGTCGTAGATCGATCTCAATAATAATACTGCATTCATTGATGGAAATGTTTTTCTCCGAAATTCCTGTCAAAACTTTCCGAACATATAACTTTGTCAAAACTTTCCAAACCTATAACTGTTTTCAAAACTTTCCGCACCTATAATTTTTTCAGAAACTAAACCGATTTGCAAAAGGAAAAGCGTTTTAGTCGTGGCTCGATCCCAATAATAATACTGCATTCATAGTTAGAAATGTTTTTTTTTTTTTGAAATTCTGTCAAAACTTTCCGAACCTATAACTCTGTCAAAACTTTCCGAATTTCAAAATGAAATGAGTTTTAGTCGTGGCTCGATCCCAATAATAATACTGCATTCATAGTTCGAAAAATTTTTTTTTTCCAAACTCATGTCAAAATTTTAAGAACGTATAACTTTATCAAAACTGAACAAATTTTCAAATGGCATCTAAGTGC